>VWZW01001647.1:332405-361667 GCA_013397115.1 Edolisoma coerulescens
AAAAGGGAAAAGGAGGAGAAAATGCAGCCCTGACAGAGAGAGACAGTCTCGCCTGTTTGTGTTGGCCTATACTGAACTCCAGGCAGTTTCCAACTGGAACCCAGAAATGCTGATGGTGTTTGGAGTCTGTCTGCATCCCTCCCATGACATGAAGAGGCATTCAGGATGATGGGCTAGGAGTTGGTATTTTTTTTTCCCCTAACAACTATATTTACTGTTACATTTTGAACTCCCCATGCTGTCATTACAATGTCAGATGAAATTACATGTGTGATAACCATAACATCGACACATGCACAAGTTCACAGAGGCTTTACAAGGAAACAGCTTTAAGGGAAGAGGGAAGCTGCTCACATGCCTCAACTCAAAGGGGATGTCCAAAGGAGTCTTTGAATTACAGGGCACTGCCTACAGCCTGAACTTGGCCTTGCTGGAACTGAATTACATCTTTTTTGGGCTTTGCTGGATAAAATGTATTCTTATTTATCCTGGTGTAATTCTGAATTGACTCCAGGGATTTAACTGATGCTGTTCTGGATTTGCACCAGCACGAAGAGGATGAGGACGTTACAGTGGTCTGCAGGACAGACTTGCAGAGTGATCTGAATTGCACTGGGATTCTGTGCTGGAGCCACCCTGAAGATCACAGATCCTGGAATGGTTTGGGTTGGAAGGGACCTTAAAGCTCATCCAGTTCCAAGCCCCTGCCATGGGCAGGGACACCTTCCACTAGATCAGGGTGCTCCAGGCCCTATCCAACCTGGTCCGGAACACTTCTAGGGATGGGATATGGAAGTGCAGAATGGAGATAGTTACACCACTGCAAAACCACCTTTTATCAGCATGGCTGATCCCCTTTCACACGTATGCCCCTACAGAGCACCTCAAGAGTGAGGACAGGTGCTCTCTTCCGATCCAAGACATGCTAGAGCCATAAGAAAGGAACCCCAGCTTCTGATCCACTACCAGGCCTGAGGTAACTGCTGCACAAAGCTCAGCCTTCAAGGTGTTAAGAAAATCCCAATTTCTGCTGGGCAAAAAGCAGCAATCAGATTTCTTCCAACTGCTATGGGCAGCTGGGTGAAGAGAACTTGGCTGGTGCTCCTCGAGTATGGTTCCAGCAGCAAACTCCAGAAGAGAGGCATATCTTCCATTGGCACAGCTGGGTGCGTAAGGCAACATCTGTACAGCTCTGACTGCATCTGCTTAGGGGGAAATGGTACAAGTCTAACTAGGCTGGTCCAGTTAAAGTGCTACAACCTCCAGAGAAACCTACAGGATGTCACAGACCAACCTTGCAGTGCATTGTGACATGCTGAGACAGATTGAGGGAGTTGGGGATGTTCAGCCTAGAGAAGAAAAGGCTCCAGGGAGAGCTCAGAGCCCCTGGCAGGGCCTAAAGGGGCTCCAGGAGAGCTGCAGAGGGACTGGGGACAAGGCCTGGAGGGACAGGACACAGGGAATGGCTTCCCAGTGCCAGAGGGCAGGGACAGATGGGATATTGGGAAGGAATTCCTGGCTGGGAGGGTGGGGAGGCCCTGGCACAGGGTGCCCAGAGCAGCTGTGGCTGCCCCTGGATCCCTGGGAGTGCCCAAGGCCAGGCTGGATGGGGGTTGGAGCAACATGAGACAGTGGAAGGTGTCCCTGCCCATGGCAGGGGGGTTGGAATCAGATGGTCTTTAAGGACATTTCCAACCCAAATTGCTCAGTGACATCCATACCTATGGAAGTTTTGGCTCTCAGCTCCTACACAGAGAATATCTTACAGAGCAGCTGCTTTGCTCTTGCTCTCTTACACCAAAGAAAAAAAATAAAAGCAAACATCTAACACAACACCAACCCCAAGGATTTGTGGGCTGGAAAAGGGCACTGCACGTGTGTGGGGAGCACATGGCTGTCTCTTTGTTCTCTTCCCAAGGTGCAGGTTTGATTCACCTCCTGAGCAAAGGACTGGAGGATGCTCTGGGTGTGTGTTTGTGGTTGGGCAATGTTCTGAAGAGCACCAGCAGACATGTGGAATCACTCACGCTATCCTAGGACCTACTTTTTGTCCTGTGTGGGAAAACATCAGTGTTTCACCCCACTCTCCCTGTCATCTCACTTTCTGTGCTTTGTATCTCCCTCCACAGCACAAATACGACAGCCTCTGGTTAAATATATTGCAGTGATCACTCTCTAGGAGAGGAAAATTCATCAGGTATGGGGCTACAATAAAACCAGACACTTGGAATCATCTACCATTCACCCACCCTGCCTCCTATCCCTGCATCTCTCTAACCCACATTATGTTGTTTCATGTATCCATCACATGAACAGAACACCCCTTCCAGCACACTAATTTCTTCCCCATTTGCCCACGAAGACACACGACAGAAAGGGGTGTGGATACAATCTCTTGCATAGTTTTAAACGTACAGATACGTATATTCTTGTTCACCCAGTCCTTCCCAGGGATGAGCAGGAGCCCAGCAGCTTGTTCACACCACACTTCAAAGCTGCGCACCAGCGCTGGATGAAACACCGGCACCGCAGCACGCCGGGGACTTTCCTTTTCCAAGCCAGCACTTCAAAATATTTATAAAGGCACTTAAGCCCCGTTTTGACCACTGCCTGTGTTTGCAAACCCTGCCCTGGGATTCATGTCAGGTCGCGGGGAGTTCCGCTCGCATTGTTGGCATACCTGAGGAGAGGCAGAGGGACTCGCTCCCCGCTCGCAGAACAAAGCCCCGAGTTATTGCAGAGCTGTGCCCTCCGCCGGGCACAATTATGGTTAGAGAAAACCCTTGTTTATAGCAGGATCCTTCCAGTTGGGGAAAAAGAGATTTAATTACAAGGTAATGGTGCTGTGGGCGTGTGCGCGAGTGCAGCGCAGATGCGGCCAAGAGCTGGGCTGCTCCCCCTGACCAGGTGGTTGCTGGTGGGTCCAGCCTTTGTGGAGGGTGAAAAAGGGGGATTTGGGGTCTTCCTTCATGGTTGTTGACGACCAGGCATTGAATCAGGGGAGCCAAAGCATGGAGAGTTAAAAAAAAAATCCAGGACAGATGCCCGTCCCAGCAAGTTAGGAGCAACAGGAAGGGGATTAAGGAGAAAATTTACCCACAACTTTTCTCTTTCCCTTTTCCCTGAGTCATGGTCTTGGACACAGGCTCCCTCAGGTAGGTCATGAGATTCACAGAAAGGTTTGGTATGGAAGGGACCTTAAAGATCATCCCATTCCACCCCCTGCCATGGGCAGGGACACCTTCCACTGTCCCAGGTTGCTCCAAGCCCTGTCCAGCCTGACCTTGGACACTTCCAGGGATGGGGCAGCCACAGCTTCTCTGGGCAACCTGTGCCAGGGCCTCACCACCCTCACAGACAAGAATTTCTTCCCAATGTCCAATCTGATCATGGCCCCTGGCAGTTTTAAGCCATTCCCCCTTGTCCTATCACTATCTGCCCAAGTAAAAAGTTGCCTTCCATCTTTTTTTATCATCTCTCTGTAAGTACTGGAATGCTGAGGTCTGAGATGGGTTTGGTTTCAACTCCCTTTTCCAAATGGTATTGCAGAATCTGAGCCCAATGTGAGCTGCTGGCATTTTACAGAGATTGACTACAGGACAATGTAAGCCCAAGAGCTGAATCCTTAAAAAAACAGCTTTAGATGAAAAGGTACAATCCTGTTGGACACCTAGAGCTCCTAAATGCTCTGTTAGCCAAGGTACATGCTCATCAAGTGCATGCATCAGAGAATATTTTTGTAGCCCTGTCTTTTCTTCCACTAATTCTAAGGAACAGAGTGGTTTCCTCTCCTGTGTTTCTCATATTTTGCTTAAAAATAAAATTTGAACCTATATCAAACCAAACAGCTTCTTGCCCGAGGTTGTAAAAAAAAAAAAAAACAAGCAAAGCCTCTTCTATGGTGAACCCTTCAGGAAAAGGGAATATAAATCCCCCTGTGGTTGTATTCCCCCAGCAGCATTCAAAAAAAGCCCCGAAAACCCAGAGCAAAATTTGCAGGGGGTCCTTCCTAACTCTGCACACAACTTCTGGGAAACACATGAAGCACCTACCAGAGCACAGTCTGATTTATACTTGGAGCAAGGCACCTTTAATGGCAGCAGGAGTGTGGGTGTAAATCTCCAGGCACGGAAAAATCAGACACACAGCCCCAGCCCTCTGGATCCACTCTGCTCTGAAATGCCACTGAATAAAAATGAGGCTTTATGGTAAAAAAGAGGTGCATGTCCTTCTGCTGCATAGGAGAAATTTCTAAGGGTGCAGTGCTATAAATAATGATTCAAGCCAGTTTGCACGTGTCTCATGTAGGCCATGATGACAAACTGAACAGGTATTGAGAACACCACAAAAATGATCAGGAGGATGGAGCCCCTCTGCTCTGCAGCCAGCCTGGGACAGCTGGGGGTGCTCACCTGCACAAGAGAAGGCTCCAGGGAGAGCTCAGNGTGTGATTCCATGATGACCCAGTGGGTTGAACCAGAAGTGGAGGCTGTTGTGCCCTCTCACCCATCAGCACTTCCCAAAGCTGTAAGCCAGCCCTATCCACATGCACAGCCAGACACAGGTTGTGCCCCTGGATGCACCCACCCCCCTCACATCCCACCCTACACACGGAGGGAGGCTGCACCCCAAAGCAGCCCCCTCTCCCTGCTCTTTGCACAGGGAAGTCGCGGGGACAGCTCCTGTACAAAAGGGGGCAATGCCACACTCACTCCTCCGTCATGCAGGCAACCCAACCCTAAGATCTTATGCCCATCCTGACTCCAGAACAACACAAATAAAAATTAATATCCTTGGGAGCAAGCAGGGATGGGCAGTGAAGCTCATGGTTGCCTCCACAGTTCAGGTTTAATAATTCTCACTACTGCCAACTCCCGCTATTCAGACAGTGTCTCTGTCCTGTCTGCAGAGCAGAAACCCACCTCCAACAACCCTGCTCAAGTCCTAAAAGACCTTCTTTCTCCTTTGACCTTCACCAAGGGCAGATTGCACCTCTGCTCTTTAGGTGCATTTGAGTGTGAAGGCATTGGAGAAAGACCCGTGTGAGAACAAAGAGGAGACCACTCGTGGAAACACATGCTGAAATTAGAAAATGAAATAAACAGCCAGTCCTAAAAGAGAAAACTCCTGCCATAAAGTAGATTTTGAGGAGGGGGGGAAAAAAAGAAATGGTTGTGCACTGCCCTGCTTTGCTAAACAGGCAGATGGGACCTGTATTTCTCTTCTGAAACTTTAATGGAAGGATATGATTCTGCTGCAAGCATATTTTATATGCCTGGTGATTAAAGAGGAAGGGAAAGGCATAATTTATAGAATTGTGAAACACAGAGGATAGATTTCTGGCTGCAGTGTTTCTTTATTTTCTTGTTATTCCTCTTATTCTTCCTTTTGCTCCTAGGCTTGTGAAAGGTGATAGATGGGCAGTGGTGGAGACAGAAATCTTCCTATTATATTCACAGGGCAGTTACTGAATCAGCAACCATGGTGGCTACACAAGCTGCACCTCCTCTGAACAAGCCTGAGACAAAAAAAAAAAGTGTTTCTGTGTCTCCTCAGCCTTTCTACAGCACTTTCCAGGTCCTGCAGCTACCTCACCTCTCTGTAGTTAGCAGGCTTCACTCTTTCAAAGAAGGAATTTGAGCCTTGGCTGGTTCTTGATGTAGATGGGAACATGACATGGCCAAGCCCTTGCCCCATCTGATGCTCCAGACCCTGCATTTTTATGGACAATCTGCCAAACTCTGCCAAGACCCTGGCACTTCCCACCCATCCCACCTCAGAGGAAGCAATTACCACCTGTGTTTGTCTAGAGAGACACCTTGGAGACAAAGAGCTGGTGGCCAAGAAGGTGTCCAGAATGCAGTGGCATGTCCTTGCAGTGAAGATGGCCAGGCACACACTTAGCTGAATGAACAAAAGTGGTGCCCAGAGGTCGAGGGAAGTGAGCCTTTCTTTCTGTTCATCAATTGTGAGACCACAGCTGGAGCACTGTGTCCAGTTTGGGGTCTCCAGACAGAAATGGCCATTGTGGAGGTACCAAGATGGTCAGTGAGCTGGAGCACACAAGGCGAGGAGAGAGATGTTTGTTCAGCCCAGAGAAGAGGACATGAAGGGGGAATCTCATTTTTTCATCTACCTACCTAATGCAAAACCATAGAGAAGAAGGAGTCAGACTCTTCTCAGAGCATGAGAAGCCATGGGCAGAAGTTTCAGCAAAGCAAGTTTAGATCAGACATAAGAAAAACATTTTTTAGTAAGAGGCTGGTCAAACCTTGAACCATGAAGCCAGAGAAATGCCAGGATTTGTATCCTTGGAGATGCTCAGAACTCAACCACACAAAGGCATGAGCCTGACTGAGGTGGAAGTTAGATCTGAGGTTTTCAAAGGTCCTTTTCACCAAAACCATTTCCTGACTCTGTGCTCCAGTTGTGCAGATAGGGAGCCAAGGCACAGAGCAGATGAAATAACACAACCACAGGTATGCAGGCAACCTGCACCTGAGGCCACATCTCCACAGAGCAACCTAAAGCCCTACCCTCACTGCTTTTGAGCAAATTAAACCCATCACCACAGTCATGTCTGTGTGTGCTGGGCTTTCTGGGGTCATCTGCTTCCCTGGTAGAAGGCTGCACTTCTCTTGCTGTAAAATTCTTTAGATTTTTAATTTCTTTTCAACTTGGGGGCCAATTCAGCAACTCATCTTTCTGCTAAGACTGTCAGTGAAAGCGTCAACTGCATGGCTGGTTCCTGTGATGTGGAACCATGCCCACCAAGACTTGGACCAGGACTGTGCAGCCCATTTCACATCAGCCACCATCCAGCCCACACTTGGCAAAAGACTGAAGACAGTATCAGCCATGCCTGCATGACTCCTGGCTTTGGGCCATTTTTCTCCAACCCTCTGAGCAGCCACAACATAAATCTTGCTCTTCTTTCACTAGTCTTTGCCGTGACAACACAATCACTTGGCTGCCCATGCCAGCTCTCATTGGGCGTTTGTCAGGGATGCGTCAGTGGAAAAATGAACTCTGTACCCTGGCGAGGAGGGGGAGCAGTTCTTCATGAAGCTAACCACTGGTGCCCTTTCTCAGCTCACACGTTTGCTGCAGGAGGAGTGCAAGTCCTCATGAAATCACTGTGAATATTTGCCTCCACTAGGAGCAAATCCATATTCCTCCCTCCCGGTGAATAAGCAGGAAAACCTTGCCCAGATAAATGCAGGGTGAAAGCTTTGCTTCCCCTCCAGTACCAGCACTCCCATGCCTAAAAATCTCCATGAAATATGCGTGTGTGCATGTGTACACATCCTTTATTCAGAGCTATATTTACTCTTTAGAAAGAAGACTGCTTGTCCCACTGAAGCCAGAAAAAAGGAAGAAAGAAATTCTTTACACTGAGGGTGGTGAGACCCTGGCACAGGGAGCCCAGAGCAGCTGTGGCTGCCCCATCCCTGAAAAGGTTCAAGGCCAGGTTGGACAGGGCTTGAAGCAACCTGGTCTAGTGGACGGTGTCCCTGCCCATGATGGGGGGGTGGGACTAGATGAGCTTTAAAGGTCTCTTCCAAACCAATCTATGATTCTGTGATAGGTCAGCTGAGTCCTCCTATTCACCCCAGGAATGCTGCAACTCCTGGAAGAAAAGAAAAAACCATTCCCTGAAGCTGTAAAACTGAGACTCTTTAGAAATTCTTACACACTACCTAAATGCTTTTTTTTTCACTGTGTGAAAGCTCTTTAATTGAGTCACTCCAAATTCTGCGAATGGCAGCGTCTGGTCAGGGGATGCAGGACCCTGCTGCGTGCTGGGCAGTGTGGGAACGTACAACCCCAACAACCATCCGCAGGGAGACCACGAGGCCAGCAGAGAAGTCAGTGGGGATGGACACGATGTGGATTCAGCTCAGGAAGCTCACACAGTTACAAGGCCATGAGCACGGGAGGGTGGAGACCTACTTCTGTTCAGAGAGAGGGAAGGGAGCCCATTCCCTGCTGAAAGCTGTGGGTGGACGTATTGCACTTGGCCAGCCAGAAGATTAAGGCAGGTCCCTTAATTGAACATTTCCCAATGGGAGGGAGATAAAGAAAGCAATTCAAGGGATGGAAAGAGCGCAGGTAAAACACCATCTGGAGAGAACAGGGTGGGCAGGAGAGGCTCCTCACAGAGAGCAGCGAAACGAAGGCTTGTGGGGCAGAGGAGGATGTTGGCTGCACCAGCCACCAAGTGCTTCAAGGGAGCAGGTAACTGGAGTCATGGAGCAGGGTGGGAGGAGATGAAGGAAGCAGGCAAGAGAGAAGATTACAGGAGTGCAAGAAACAACAAAGAGGAGGAAAACGGAGAAGGAAAAAATTATGCAGGGCCTTGAAGGTCAAAAGAGTCCACTTCAAAAGGATTCCTTAAAGACATAGAGCAAATGCCTTTATACTCAATTATTTAGTTTCCACACAAATCTAAGAGGGGGGGGGGGGGGGGGTGNGGCACAGAGGGAAGACAAAGTGGAAGGATGATAAGAGAAGTCTGGGACTCTTTGTTTTTCTAATGGAAGAGACAGGGCTGGAGTTGGCAAGACCCCCTTGCAAAGGATACAGAGTGAAGCGGAGGAGGCTGTTCAGGAGAAGAAGGATGGGAGGGAGCAGGGCTTCTCCTTTCTGGAACTGAAAAATGTTAAAAATTGACTTGCTCAGCCTGAAACAAAATGTTTTCCTAAATTCCAGGCAACTGTTTAATCAAAAACACAGCAAACCTTGAGTTAAACAAATCATGCTGCCTGTGAAAGTCAAGACTTTCAATTTGTAGATGCTGAAATGAAACGCTTCCATTTTTTCACAATTCCACCATTAATCTGACAAAACTGACCCAGATGCGGAGCGGTTCTTTTCTCATCAAAACCTTCACTTTGTACTAAAACATATTTAGCTGAATTATCTCTCCCCACTGTACTTAAGGAAGCTAAAGTGAAGTGCAAAGCCAGAAGAGTCGGCTCCTCTATCCTGGGGTGTTCAACCCATCAGCAGAGTTAAAATCACTGACAAGCTATGGCAAGCTAATGTCAGTAAAATGGTACCCAACAGGAGGTTTGAAGCCAGCACAGTGAGCTCTACAATAAGTTCCAGTCCATTGAACACCAGGCTTAAGTAAAATATTACAGCAGGTCATATTTTAAAGCAGACAGAACAGGTGAGGGAATCACTGAGGACCCATGAGGATCCTCTTGGAGGAGAACAGAAATTCTGCAGTTTTCATCTCCCTGCCCTGATCACCATCACTTTCCTCCTGACTGTATGTGCTTCCTTCCACTCCACATCACTTTTTCCATGTGCTCGTCCAGCGGTGGATGTCAGCAGGGACTTGTGTCACTGAGGCAAAGACATTGTACTGTTCCACCATGTATTTGCAGGGCCACCACAGGGCCCAACAAGGTAATGACCACTCACACTGGAAAAAACACAGGAAGAAAGTGACTTGGTGAAGGCCATGGAACAGGTTAGTAGAGGAGCCAAGAGTGGAAATCTTGTCCTCCTGTTTTTGCCCACCTGTATCCCAAGTGCTTCGTACTTTCCTCTGTTCAGCTTTGACCTTACGAGTTCCCTTAACCTTCTCCTGGCAGTTTCCTAATGGGCAAATAAATCTCTGGAGAGTATCTTAAATTCTTTTTTATCACAGGCTGTATCAGTGTGATAATAAGATCAGCCTTCAGACTCCCCATTAAGTCACAGAAGGTGTGGTCATCAGTCATGCTTTTTCCAGACTTAATTGCCAGACAGACACTTTAAGTGGAAAGTCCACCTAATGAGCCCAATCATTAAAACATCCCTGGTTCCTATTTGAGATGGAAAATTATATTACTCTAATAAGGGGGTTGCATCTTTGCCCCCCTATTCAATCATGCGGCACAGGAAAGGTGAGACTTCTCTGCAAGTTTGCCTTGGATGTGTTTCATTTAAATATGGCCCCCTGCTTCAGGCAAGAAAAAGTAATAAAACTCTTCACAGAAGGAAAACTGGGTGGCTGGAGAAGGTGGCAGCAACCTAAAGGTGAGCAAAGGAGTCACCATTGATGGGGTGTCACCACTGACATCAGGGTGACACCTGAGGGCTGTCCAGGTGGAGACAGTGGAAGAGTCACCACAGTGGCTGTGCCAGGGTGGAGATGATGTGACATCTGTGGTGTGTTTCTGCAAAAGGCCATATGGGATGTATGAAGTGGGCTCTTCACTGGGGGACACTCCTTTCCTAAACAGCTCGAAAGAAATGGCTCCATTTGAAGAAAGAATTGGTTGTGTTGGCCACCATCAGGGCCCGCACCACGTGGGAGAAGTGGCTGGGCAGCTGCTAGGAGGTTGGGAAACTGAGGCGGAGCAGCTCACTGATTCAAAAGCCCTTGCATGGGGCATCTCCAGCCAAAGCGCCCAAAACAGGGACCAGGCTGCAAACGGGTAATCCTCTCCTGCCCTGCCCAATTCTGACAGAAATACTCGCCTTTCCCACCTCTCCATCTCCCGCCTCTATTCATCACACAAAGCTTTGTCTAGGTAAGCGCAGTCTGGGAGCTCAGCCTAGGTAAGACCAGCCCAAGTCCCTGGTGGTCTTCAGCCACGCCAGATGCCTTTGGTTAGAAGCCATCAAGCCCATGGAGGTGCCCCAGTTGGCCCGCTCCCACCCCAAAGCACCAGCGGTGAGAGCTACTCTGCAGGGAATCCCAGCGGGAAGCCCAGGCAAGCCTAACTTATGAGCTGCACATCCAGCGGCGGCTTTGCCAGGTGCTGGGAGCGCTGGTTCAGAGCAATCCCTAATAAAAACAAAAGAAGCACGGAAGGGCGTGTTGCTTTTGGGTAATAATACATCTTAGAACTGCATGGTGAGGCAAAGACAACGCCGCGCCCTAAGCCACCCGAAGGGTGTGGGCATTATACAATGACTCGCCCACGCCCAGAACCTCCGACGACAATTAACATCCAGCGCCGCGCAAGGATCAGTAAATACCCTATCTCAAACCAGGAAACGCCGGCTTTTTCCACGTGCATGGAGAGAAAAAAAAAAAACCAAACCAAAGATGTGTCTTAACATGAACATCACCCCAGGCAGATCCGCACCGTCGCTGCGCACGGTATTTTCTGCCCTTCCCCTGGAAGAAGCCAGCAAAGTCAGTGCCACTCATATTTTGAGTTGTATTAAGCATCAATTTTGGAGTTTTTTCATAATTTCCCTCCAAAAGAAAAAAAAAAACAAAACAACAAAACCAACAAACAAACCAACAAACAGAGATGATGGAACTATTTAAATGCATAATTACATTTTGATAACGACAAAGTCATGCGAGGCACTTAATAGATAATAAAACGACAAGATCTCATCACGCCCAAGCTTATTTTCACAGCTGTAAATCTACTTCTGGTAAAGTCGCCGGGAAAAGATTTTACTATTGAGTAATAATGGAAACAAAATAGCACTTATTAAAGGGAAATGGGAGCAAGAACTCATCAGATGTTGAAAGGCAACAGAGAAAATCAGTTTGTTATTAGGAGACAGGAGAAATAACACTGTTCTGTTGGTCTGAGATATCGGCAGCGAGATGTGTTGGTTATTAACAGAGATCCCACTTTTTTTTTCTTCCCCTAAACCACAGTGCATTTGCTGTGATGCTCATGAAAACAGCAATTAAAGATGCAGCTCTGAGGTTGCACCTCCAGGAAAAGCAAAAAAAAAGCAGCAAAATGAAAGTGTCTCAAGATCTATTCCTAATAATTTCTGAGGTCAGGAAATTCAAGTTGTATTTCCAACATAAAGTCACCTGTTCATGTAAAAAAAAAAAAAAAAAAGAGATGATGAGATGATGATTGTGATAAATCTATGTTCTGAGTGATCCCAGGAAAAAGGCAGTGGCTTTATGTCTGTGAGAGGATGGAGCTAGTAGAGTTACTGTGTACCTCTGCCCAAAAAAGGGAGGCTCAAAGCTTTCCTGGGGCCAGGTGGTGCTCCCAGGGAGGAATGGTTGTTGCAGTATTAACGAGGGAGAAGACAGGACCACCAGGGAGAAATGAAATATATATTCCTGGCTGGCACAGCACAGACAGTTCGGGTAGCTCAAGAACAAGGGGGTCATGCTGGACGTGGCTACTTGCCCTCGGGACAATCAATTGGGGCAGATCAGGACATGTCTGTACAGGTAACAAAGTCCTGCTTGAATTTCTGAATCCTGAGAGTGAGCTAGAGAAAAGATGGATTTTAATTCTCCAGCTGCAGCTCTGAATAACAGGAGCGAGGCATAGCCCTACCAGTGCACATACAACCAAGGAAATTAAAATATCCAATATTATTGTTTACTGATGATGGCTCGGAGCATGTTCAGATCTGACTAAGTTTCTACTGGGCAAGGTTTTATTATCATTATTATTATTACTATTACTACTACTATGACGACAATTACTGTTATTGTTACTATTGCTATTAATTGTAGAGACCATTTAAACTGCACCAGTGTCTTACAGCTACAAGCTGGATGCTCATTCCCTTAAAGGCACTGTGTAAGTGAGACCAAGGAAGGAATAATCCATTCCTAAATGCTTATGCCCCAAAGAAACAGTGGGAGAAAAAAGAGATCGCCCATTTTGTACAGAAGAGGAGCAGAGAGACTTGATGATTTGCAAAGGCCATGGATGAAGTCCTTGGCAGAGCCAAAATTTGATGTTAGCTTTTCTAAATCCCAACTCAGCCCACTGTCTAGACTATCAGCCCGAACTAGCTCTCGTCTAAGGCTCAGCTTTATCCCAAGGATTGAGGCAGCCTAAAGCTCAGAGGGGCTCCAGGTCAGGGCCATGCCATGGGCTCCGATGGGGACAAACTTTTCTTAGCAGGGGTGTTGCGATAGGACAAGGAATAAAGGTTTTAAAACTAAAGAAGAGGAGATTTAGATTAGGTGTAAGGAAGTTTTCCATAATGGGGATGGTGAGGCCCTGGCACAGGGTGCCCAGAGCAGCTGTGGCTGCCCCTGGATCCCTGGCAGGGTCCAAGGCCAGGCTGGACGGGGCTTGGAGCAACCTGGGACAGTGGAAGGTGTCCCTGCCCACGGCAGGAAGGTTGGACTAGAGGACCTTTAAGGTTCTTCCAGCCCAAACCATTGAGTGAATCCCATATGCCAGGTGGCTGCCATGTGCTGAATCTTGTGCCCACAGCCCATGGTTGGTGGCATCAGCCCAGCAGCCAGGTGGCTCAGCCCATCACTGGCAGTGTTTTGGCACCTGGCAAAGCCAGAGGATGTTGGTGTGCACCAGGACAGAGTAAATCGCCCAAAAGGAGTTGGGATTGGCAGGGTTTGGGCTGGTGGCATCACTTGGCACCTCCACAGTTCAGCTGGGATTTTCACTGGACAAAACCAAAATGATGCGGGCATGAAAGAAGAGTGGGATTCCAGGGGAAAACAGGGATAGTCAGAGAAGTTGGGAATGACGGCCTGTTGCATCTACCACCAAGCCTGGCAGGGTGCTGGGGAAAGAACAGGGCAGGGAGGGTTTTGCATGCAAGAAGGGACACTAAAAAAAAAAGTACCAACAAAGTGAGGCTTTTAAAAATATAAACAGTTTTGGGGAACAAACACAAATGGCGTGCAAGCTAAAAATAAGCAGCAGCAAGTGAAAAAAAGGATTAAAGGAGCCCGAAAGAAATAGCGAACAGCAAATTGCAGGGAATTGTTCGGCAAACAATAAAACGCTCCTCGCCATCTCCCTGCAAAAGGCAGATGGCACTGGGAGAAAGCAACCCCCGACAAATGATAGCTGCAAAAGGGGTGAAGGAGGGGGGGGAGAAAATTTCAGACCTGGCAGATTTGTTAAGTGGTAATTTTCCCTCTGTCTGTGCAGAAGACAAAGGGGAGGGAAAGCTCCCCAAGACAGGGATTGTATTTCACTCCGCGGTTGAGAAGGCTTTCGAGTGTCTGCAGATAGCGGCAAGAAATGGTCCTAAAAAGATTAGAGCTCTTAAGGTAGGGCAAAATACTATATCCAGACAACACACTCGAGTTTTAATGACAGTGGGGAGAGAATTGAGAGAACCATTGTCTGCTGCCTCTAGGAAACCAAAAACTTCATTTGAAACAGCACAGGCTCAAGCTGGACTTTTCTCACAGAAAGGCTTTACTCCTGCCCTTTAAGCATCACTTTTTATCCTCGACATATATTTTTCATTCATCTTTTTCCCACAGCCAACACAAGTTTAGGAAGGGTCTTCCACGTTTTTAGAGTGATTTTGGGTAGCTTGGCTTTGAGCATCTCCCTGTCTGCAATGCACCTCTTCGCACTGCGTCCCTCTTGCCAGGCCATTAACCATGTTTATGGATACCCACCTGAGGGATGAAGAAGAAAAGTGGCTTCCCAGAGATGCACAGGGAATGTGCTGGAAAAGAAATTCACCCTGGGTTTCCGAAATGTCAGTCCCCAGACCATCTCCTGCCCTTCCTACCTCTGATTTCAATGTGGGCTTGCTAAGCTGGACAGGCCAATTCCCAGTGGTTGCAAACCAGCAGAGCTTCCATACAACCCATTTTACACTGAGACCAAGACCAAGCATCACATCCAGCCTTAAATCACAGAATTGTACAATCACTTAGGTTGGAAAAGCCCTCTAAGATCATCAAGTCCAAGTGTTAACCCAGCGTGGCCAAGGCCACCCCTGAATTTTGACTGGAATTTTGTGCCTCTCCAAAAAATGAGGCTGATTGCTATGACACCACAGTAACCAGTGTGCCCCTTGGGGGTTACCAGGACTACCCTGGCACCGCCTGGCTTGGGACAAGGACAAAGCAGGGCATTGCTTTGCTGCCAGCCTCACGGGTGCATATTCCAGGGCAGGGGGGGCATCGCTTCTATGTCATCCCCACCAGCTCCATCTCCGGCAGGTGACACTGAGGTGGCTCTGCTATCCCCCATCGCAACTCCTGCATCCCCCACCCAGAGACTTTCGCTGCAGGGACCCCCCTGACCTTGCCCGGGGCTCTGTTGCTAAGAATAAAGCAGAGGGCTGTGCTGTGCTGGCGCGTGGTGGGATAATTGCAGGGAAGCGGCTGCCATAGCCCAGCGACCGCAGTAATTGGGCATGGGCCATCCTGCAGTCAGGTTTCCCGTGCTATTATCCCCTTATTAATAGAAACCAAATCTACCTTTGCAGAGGCAGCACTGTGAGCCTGGAATTATGCGGTGTGGGGCTGCAGGGAGGCATCCGTGGCATCCCTGCAACAGCCTCAGCCCTTCGCCACCCAAGGGGTGGCTCCTGGCAGGATCCACAGGATGCTCCCGCCCAAGTGGTGGCAAAATCCCAGCCATAGAGACCCAAAGTCCCCTGTGGTCACTGGAAAGGTGAATGTTAGACTCAGCCACAGGACGGTTGCCCTCACGGAGGCAGGCAAGCGAGATTTGTTCTATTAACTAATTAATCCCAGCAGCATCCCTCCAAGGTATGGCAGGGAGTATTAATTTCATCTCCCAGGGAGGAAAGCTGAAGGTCAAAAAGGCTTGAATTTCTCCTTGCCCACCTGGATGGGGTATGGTGGGGGCCACAAGCCAGGCATTCACAGATTTAGGGCTGGAAAATAATGCACAGCACCTCAGCTGGGATGCTCTTGCCAGGGTACCACAGGATGTTGAATGCAAAAGAGGCAGAAGTGACAGCATCATTTTAAGGAGAATCAACCCACAATGCCACGGCTCTCTTTCCTGGAATACGTGAAAGCAAAGGGCTGATTTCTGAGACACCCAAGGCCAAGGTGGAAGTCTCTGCAGGGGCTTCCAGGACTTCCATGTCAGTGTGGTCATGTGGCTTTCCATGGCCAGGACTAACACAGGTACTTCTCCCCATGCCTGTCTTGTTCCAGGCTAACTTCCTCTCTGAAGCTTAACTTGGAAAGAGTCCTGAATAAAATGTGTGCCTGATCATGGCTTTTTACCTGCCTCAGGAAGCAGGAAGCAAGGTGTGAGTCAGGATTAAAGCTGGCAAGTAGATTAAGTGCCTCTATCCGAAATGCAATCAACAATGAGGAGAGTACGGTCTGGTTTGGCACATTTATTTTTTTCATGAAAGTTTATGAAGACCTTCAGGACCATCTGAATCTCATCTCAAATTTGAAATTTGCTTTGAAACTTACAAAGTGAAGGGTCTGGAGGAGTACAAGTCTGATGAGGAGCAGCTGAGGGAGCTGGGAAAGGGCCTCAGCCTGGAGAAATGGAGGCTCAGGGGGGACCTTGTGGCTCTGCACAACTCCCTGACAGGAGGGGGCAGCCGGGGGGGTCGGGCTCTGCTCAGAACAGGAGGAGAGGGAACAGCCTCAAGCTGTGCCGGGGTGGTTCAGGTTGGATACTGGGGAGAATTTCTTCATAGAAAGGGTTGTCCAGCCCTGGCCCAGGGCAGTGGTGGAGTCCCCATCCCTGGAAGGATTTAAAAGCCATGTGGATGTGGCACCTGGGGACACGGGTCAGTGGTGGCCTTGGCAGTGCTGGGGGAATGGTTGGACTCGATGGTCTTGGAGGGCTTTTCCAACTTAAACAACTCCGTGGTTCTATGATTCCCCAGTGAGGTTCACTTCTACCTCCCCCAGCATCCACAGCAGGCAAAGCCCAGCAGGTGATCCCTACAGAACAATCTCAACCATGAATGTTAATAAACTCAAGACTGACACAAGGAATTATCAACCCAGAGTGTTTCCATGCTTCTCTTTCTCTCCACCTCTTCTTCACCCAGCTTTTAGCATTTCTCATTTCAGCAATTAATCCCAGCCTCTCTGAAGAGGCTGAATCCTACAAGCTTGAAACCAAGTCCGCACAGAGCCAAACCAGCACAGATGTGCCAGAGAGCAATGCAGATGGTTTTTCCTTCCCCTGAAACTCGAGACTTCGCTTCTGCTCAGTGCTGTGGTGTTTTGCAGACTGGGGACATCAGGAGCACGTCCCTTCCCCATACGGCAAGCGAGAAGTCACCCTGCAAAGATTAAAGCAAAGAGAGAAGACCTGGGTTGCCTCCTGCATTTTTTCAGCCCTTCTCCATCCCTTTGTGAAAGGCTGGTGCTGTTAAGCAACTATGTAAGGGATGAGAAGAGTCAGGGAAAATAAATAATACATGGATGTTGAAGTGTGTTGCCAAGGCCACGTCCAGGATGGATCTGTACCCTCTGGACAGCTGCCTGCTCCTGCCCTGGAGAGATGTCACTGGGAGTGAAATGGAGCTCCTGGGCAAGACGTTGCTCCAGAGTGATGCATCAGAAAACCTTGCGGGTGACAGAAACTGTAATTGCTGAGCTTAAACTTCACTGGCCCATTCCACCCCTGTGAAACCCGGCTTCACTGCTGATTTCAGCCCAGGGAAGTTGGAATTGCTAAGGATACCTCTCCCCAAAGCCTGAGCAAAGCCCCATTGCCTGAGCAGAGGGCTCCTTGTAGCCCTGGGGCCTCATGGATGCTCTGGCTTCCGTGAGGACCCAAACAATGTTCCTCATCCTCCCCAATAGCAGCCCAAACCAGGTGCAGAGAGCCAGCAGCCTGAAAAAAAAGGAATCAAGTGTCTTCTTGGGGTTCAGGGCAGCAGTGTCTTGTGTGCAGAGGCTGCAGAGACCCCAGGGGAGCTACACTGCATCCCACCAGCTCCATCCCCAAGTCCTTGCTTCAGCACCAGCTTGGCCACATCTGCCTCTGTTTTTCTCAGCAACCCCCCAAGAGCTCTATGTCTCTGTAGCAGCAAGAGATAACATACCTGACACTCCAACTGCACAACTGGAATGCAAAATAAAAGGTACGTGGTGCGGCTGGATGCAGCCAAGACCATGACGTGAGCTGCCCTGACTCACATCGTGGAGAGCTGGCTGTGACAATAGTGCCAGCAGCCCACTGGGAGGGGTCCTGTCCTTTCCATGGGCCAGGAGGTGAGCCATCACCCCTGGAGCAGGATGCCTGTCCTTCAGCAGTGACACAGAAGCATCCAGCCCTGAGGCACAAGGACACCAGGAGGTGCCCAGGGTGCTGGGAGGTGATGGTGAGGAGTGCAGTCATTGAGGTGGCAGCTTCCAACCTTGCTGTGATGGAGAAGTCCAGGAGCAGTCCTGCCTCGCTGCTGCTGCCTGGAAAACAGCTGAAATACCCCTGGCAAAGCACTCTGCAACCCACTAAAACCCCTCTCCTCTCTTGTCCCTACTGCAGAGGGCAGCAGGAGGGGCTCAGGAGACACAGAACACAGGGATGCTGCAGGGACTCCTAAAATGAGATGCACACAGATAGTCTAATGTCTCTGCAAACCTCCCCTCACACGTCTGCCAAGATCAGAACTGGCTACAAAGACTGAGGATGTTTTCTGAGAAATATTAGCTGTAGCTGTTTGCACACGTTCGCCTTACAAAGGAACTGGGAGAAGAGGGGGGAAACACTCTTCCTGTTTAGCACAGAAATATAGGTAACAATTATGAGGCAATAATTGATTCATCCAATAGTTTATTAACTGGAGTTGGGGTGTGCAAGTGACAGGCTCTGCAGCCAGACTTTCATGTGACACGTTATTAAAGGCTCTTTTTCTGGCTCCGAAAGGCAGTGGCTGGAAGATCAAAGGTCAGACATTTCAAGAAGTAAATTGGTTTAATGTGGCTGCAGATAGCCTCACAAAAACCTAATAAATATGCAGTGAAATGTAAGGAGAGAAAATTGTGGACAAGAGAGACAATTACTTTGAAACCAGGATAAGAGCAGCGCAGGCTCAAATTAATCAGCGTTCGGGCTCCTTCTCTCTGTCTCAGGATTTAGTATTCAGAGCAGGAGCCCAGCTGATGGTGGGATGTGCTGCAGGGAGCACTGGCACCCAGCACCTGCTGGGGGAAGATGCTCAACTCCAATCCACACAGCTGGGGTGGTGGAACCACCCTGGTTTTCCAGGCACACCTGAGACCCACAGCAAAGGATGTTCGGGAGCGCCGCAGGATTTTGTGGTGGCTGGTGAATAGATTAGCACTCCATGGCTGAATATTTTCCTATGAGGACAGGCTGGGAGAGCTGGGGATGCTCAGCCTGGAGATGAGAAGGCTCCAGGGAGACTTCACTGTGGCCTTTCAGTTCCTCAANGTCTGTGTCCCTGTCCTGGGGGAGGCTGGAACTAGGTAATCTTGAAGGTCCCTTCCTAAAAACTGTTCTGTGTTTCTATGATTTTATGTTGTGACCCTGTGGAGAACCCTGGTGTGTCCAAGTAGGTTCATGGCAGTGCTGGAACATCAACTCACAGCCCAAACCCCATTGTCCATTGGTAAAAAATGAACACAGAAGGGCTTAATTGTAAGAATTGATGCTTTAAGATCATCTCATTTTTTGCTCGATCTCTTGACATTTTCAGCAACTTGCCTCACTTATTTTTAAACTCCAGGTAGTGATATCTGAATTACCTGGGGGTTTTTGTTTGGATTTCTTGAAATGCTTTGACTCTAATAACCTCTTAACACTCACAACACGGGATTTCTTTGCTAAAAAGTCACAGGTTCACTCCTTTTAATTACAGGTGAGAAAACACCCACTCCAGTTCTCTAATCTGGAAAGGGATGAAAACAAAGTGCGATATTCCCAGTACGGCTGGAAACAGGAGCAGAGGAAACCAATCCATGAAACAAAATGACTGGTACCCCTCGGACAAGCAGGTAAGGGCACAACCTCTTTGTATTCCCTCTGCAGGTCACCTTCCCCAGCTGGTCCATCATGGTTTACTACGGCCCCACTGGACAGACCGAGAGGGATCGAGCAGCAGGGTCTGTCTGTGATTTAGCCATGCCAAGCCTCGCCTGCTCACCCTCCTGGGGACCTTCTGCAAGCACCTAAAGGTTGGGACCCAAGGGCTGAACCACTCAGTAGAATCACAGAATCATTCAGGTTGGAAAAGGCTGTTGAGCCCAACCGTGCCCCCAGCACTGCCCAGGCCAACACTGACCCATGTCCCCAAGTGCCACACCCACACAGCTTTTAAATCCCTCCAGGGATGAGGATGCCACCACTGCCCTGGGCAGCTGTGCCAATGCCTGACCACCCATTCTGTGAAGACAATTCCCCAATATCCAACCTGAACCGCCCCTGGCACAACTCAAGGCTACTTCCTCTCCTCCTGTCCCTGTTCCCTGGGAGCAGAGCCCAACTTCCGCCCGGCTGCCCCTCCTGTCAGGGAGTTGTGCAGAGCCACAAGGTCCCCCCTGAGCCTCCTTTTCTCCAGGCTGAGCCCCTTTCCCAGCTCCCTCAGCTGCTCCTCATCAGATTTGTGCTCCAGATGCTTCCTGACCTCCACTTCCCTTCTTAGGACGTGCTCCCACATCATCAGCCATGTTCTCCCATAGCTGGAACACCATGGATGAACGGGATCCCTCTGACCACCACGTCCCCATTCATGGCTGTAGCCCTCTGCCCAGAATGGAGCTGCACCCAGAACAGCACTGCCACTTCCCTGGTGAGGAAACCTTGCGAGAAGCCTTGGGGATGAGGCAGGGAGGGACAGCTGGTGCCACCTGTGTCCTGCTGGCCAAGGGACAGTTCAAAGAGAAGCCACCCTTCATGGGTCAGCAACAAGGAGAACTGATGGAACATGGACCTCTGTACCTGCAGCCCACGCAGGCAGCTCTTGCCCTGAGTTATCTGTGTGTATATTGCTCTGCTGTAAATCAGGAGCCCTGACACTGTAATTTGTATCTGGGGAACTTGGAGCAATTACAAAATCAGCCCAAACACCATTTGTTTCACAAGATTTTGCCCTTAGTTAGCACTGTCGCTCTGCTTTAATTGCACTGTAATTAATTGCAACAAAACTGTTTGGAAAGTGCATGTGCACAGTGGAAAGGCTGGAATATTGCAACCTGACTCCTCTGTTGCCACCACAAGCATAAAATCTGTCATTCTCTTTCCATACAACACTTAGCATTCATTTTACCACCTTGTATCCAGAGGATCTCCAAGACCTCTCAAAGCCAGACCAAGACTCATGGAATGCAACTACCGACTTCCTTTACATCCAGGGAAATTAGGGCTCAGAGGAGCTAATCTCTTTAATTTCTCTTCAGACGTGACTAAGAGGGTATAAATTGCCCGAAGTAAACCAGGCCTGGGCCCGGATGTAAATCACAACCCTGCAACACTCAGAGGTTCTCATGTTCCCTTGCAGCTCCCAAAGCCACCCAGCACCTTGAAAAGCCTGGGATCTGCCTCCTGTCCACGGAGGAGGTTGCCTCATCCATAAATTCAACATGAAGCAAAAGACCTCCCTAAAGACAGAAGTGAGAGTTGGAAGTGACGATGTCCCATACGTGCAAGTGTCCAAGGCCAGGCTGGACAGGGCTTGGAGCAACCTGGGGTAGTGGAAGGTGTCCTTGCCTATTTCAGGCGTGTGGAATAGACAATCCTTAAAGTCACTTCCAACCCAAATCATTCTACAACCAAGGAAAGCAAATCTGACCCATTTCTTTCACAGTCCATCCCTTTTTAGCATCCAGCTGTGGCATGGAGGTACTAATCCCAGCTGAGGTGGGCTTCCAGAGCCCCCTCTCAGCTGGCACTCAGTCCCCCAGCACAGACTGCAACAGCAGCCATAATGCAGTCGCTGGGCAGCCACTTGGAAACGAGAACCCACCAAATCCATCCACGGCTGCCTTGAGTCTCATCCCCTGAAGGATTATTTCTGTGCAGGGAAGGCAGCTGCACCAGAATTCTGCACCCCTGCAAGGCTGGGGAGAAGATCTGGAGGGACACTGGAGGCAGGAGACAGGGATGAGCCGACGTGGCTCACCTCCTCTCACACCCCCTCAGTGAGTGGCCGGGTCAGTAACTTACTGGTAAGGCAGGAGGAGACATTTCCCATTTTGAAATTGCTCAACACTGGTAAAAAAAAAACCTTTTTTTTTTTTCAGCTAAACAGACTTGCAGAAAAAAATATGCTCTTGCTTTTCTTCCCTCTTTGCTGTTTCCTTTTTCAGTTTCTTCTTTTCTCTCCTCTTTCTCTCTTCTCCTCTTCTCTTCTCTTCTCTTCTCTTCTCTTCTCTTCTCTTCTCTTCTCTTCTCTTCTCTTCTCTTCTCTTCTCTTCTCTTCTCTTCTCTTCTCTTCTCTTCTCTTCTCTTCTCTTCTCTTCTCTTCTCTTCTCTTCTCTTCTCTTCTCTTCTCTTCTCTTCTCTTCTCTTCTCTTCTCTTCTCTTCTCTTCTCTTCTCTTCTCTTCTCTTCTCTTCTCTTCTCTTCTCTTCTCTTCTCTTCTCTTCTCTTCTCTTCTCTTCTCTTCTCTTCTCTTCTCTTCTCTTCTCTTCTCTTCTCTTCTCTTCTCTTCTCTTCTCTTCTCTTCTCTTCTCTTCTCTTCTCTTCTCTTCTCTTCTCTTCTCTTCTCTTCTCTTCTCTTCTCTTCTCTTCTCTTCTCTTCTCTTCTCTTCTCTTCTCTTCTCTTCTCTTCTCTTCTCTTCTCTTCTCTTCTCTTCTCTTCTCTTCTCTTCTCTTCTCTTCTCTTCTCTTCTCTTCTCTTCTCTTCTCTTCTCTTCTCTTCTCTTCTCTTCTCTTCTCTTCTCTTCTCTTCTCTTCTCTTCTCTTCTCTTCTCTTCTCTTCTCTTCTCTTCTCTTCTCTTCTCTTCTCTTCTCTTCTCTTCTCTTCTCTTCTCTTCTCTTCTCTTCTCTTCCTCTTGTCTCCCAGAGCCATATGGTGGAGAAAGGGCCCAAATTCTGCATGAAGGCGGCAATGCCAGCACAGGAACTGTGGATCCACCTCTCCAGCCACCCACCTGGCACCATGGTGTGACACAGCACAAGGAAATTCCATGGCAGAGGTGAGGATGCACCTGCTTGGAGGAGCTCATGGCAACAGGAGTCAGCCAGGTAGCGGGCAGATAGCAGCGGGGGGGCCAAAGGCAGCAGCACAATGATTGGGAGTATCCCAGCAGCAGTAGCTCTGGGAGATCCAGCTGATCTAGGAGACCTCCCAGGCACATGCCTAGAGAGCCTGGGGTTTGGCTGAGGATCTGCTCCATCAGCTTCAACTCACCTTGGCAAAAGGTGCCCAGATACCATGGTGACGGGCTCGGCAGGGATAAACACTGAACATGGGTGTGGGCTGTTTGCATAGTTAGGAAGCTGGCTGGTCTCCATCCCTCCACCCTGCCTCCTCCCAGCAGTGCCAGGACCTCAATCCAAAGTGGTCTCCTTCCTCCTCCTGGGCTGGCTCATCCGCGGGCAACACGGAGGCACTTCCCAAACTGGTTCCCTGCTAGGCAGGGTAGGCTGGGGGCCGGCAGTGCTGGGCTGCTGCCTCTCCCCAGGAGGTGGAAGTCATTTGATGGTCCCAACATCTGCCTGAACCCACACGGAGACAGCGCAGAGACTTCATGGTGCGGACGTTCCCTCCTCCTCCTCTTCCGCAGCTGCCAAGAACATCAAATCCCTTGCAAAACCGACAGCTGGGATACGGCATCCTTTCACCCACCTCAAAAAAAGTCACTCAGGACCCCCACACACCCATTCCTCAGGTGCAAGGGCATCTTTTTGAGGAACAGGGAAGAAAGCAACCCAAGAGCAGCAAGAAATCAATCTATAATTAAGGCAAGCTGCTCACATGAGCGATACTTGAGAACCATGCAGACCTGTGAGCAACGTTGCCATTCAGGCACGCAGCTCCTCTCAGGCTTCCAGTAAGGAATAAAAAAGCTCTGACTAATATAAAGAGGCCTCCAAATCATTCTTGGCAGAAGCATCCCAGCCTCGGATCCCCTCCCTCTATTCATCACTAAAGCTCTCTCAGGCAAAGGAAAATAAACTGTGCGGCTACCTCGCTGACCTGACCTGCAGCAGGGTGCAGCTGGGTGCTGGCTGCCCCTTCTCCAACACCAAGTGCCAATGTAATAGCATATTTTATATATACATTATATTGATTTTTATATTGTATGTAAATTTACAATATGTATTATACACAAAAAGATACATTACATGGGTGTATATGCATATAAATATATATTGTGTTTCTATAAAATACTTATATATATATATGTATATAAAAATAATACAAATATTAATGGGAATAACACCAGGCAGATGAGACCCATCATGATTCTGCATTCCCACCTCCATCCTGCCAGGAAGGCAGGGGCACTGGCAGGGGCAGGGATGAGTCCTCCCATCACTGCCTGGTTTCCAGGATTGTACACACACACACAATAATATCATGTTTCTCTGCGGTCTGAGATCCTTCACCTTTTCTAATTAGTTCCAAGTGTATAAAGGCATTCCACCAGGGACACTTAATGGGAAAAAGACCAGGACTATGAACTGGGCAGGGAAGACTCCAGTTTTGAAACTATTTTAATAACTTGTTATTTAATTAAGAGCAATAGCTCTGAAATTATGTCAGTGAAACTTGCTACTTATTTATTAATTAGAGGAGGAATTTCACAGGAGGCTATGGGAGTTAGGTGCTGGACAGCCTCGGGCTCGCTGGAAAATCCCAGGTTTCTCCAGCTAATGCTTGCTCAGTGCTCAAACACGCCAGGTCTGACTCCTCACTGCCTGGCACCTGAAGTAAACAGTGTCAAGCACAGGCAAAATGTGAGCTTTAAACGCTGCCTGTTCTGGAGCAGGGGTTTGGAAAGTTCTTGCTGCAGTGGTGGGAGTGATGGAAGGCATTGGAAGACCAGGGAGAGACCACAGAGTATCTCCTCTACCTCTCCAGGAGTCTTGCTGGGCTGTCCTGGTGTGGATACATCAGGATATGTGCCAAGGAGCCTGTAAAAGGCTTCCTCTTCGGTGTGGGGTGCTGGAGATGCTGAAGGCACAAAGAGTTGGCCATGCCCATGGTATCACTCCCTGCAAACAGCTCTCGGATGGACCCAGCAACGTCAACATCCTCCCAGGAGGAGAAGCCCCTCTCTGATTCCACCTCCACCAAGCAAAAGAGGAGGAAAAAGTCCTATTCAGCCTCATTCCCCCAAATACTGCACCTGAGTGAACTGGAAGGGGGTTCCACATCCCCCTTCTGAGGGCAGAACAAGCTGCAGGTCCCCGCACGGCCGCCCCGAGTGTTTCTGTCCACCCGACGCGCTCCGGGAAGCAGCGCCGGGATGGCCGAGCACCGGTTCCTCCTCTGGTGAGCACATTCCTCCCCTCCTGTTTTCATTCAGCCCAACCTTAAACAAAACCAGCACTGTTGTTTTTATCCATGGCGTGGACCTGGGAATTGCCTACACGGGGTCAGGGCAGCTGGAGAGGGGATTTGTGCTGCTGAAACAGCGTTTCATCTCAAGAAGGAGCTGTTAAAAATACAAGCGCTTAACCAGGTGTGACACACTGTCCTGCTGCATCCCATTTGCGAGTGAAGAAGCAGAAAGTTCCCAAGGTAGACTGAGATTTACACCCAAGCTCCAGATATGAGGTCTCCAGATAAAGGACCTGCAGCTTCTACATGGAAGCCCTGCTTGCAGCATGGGCAGCGCAGAGCAGGTCAGCTTGAGCTGGGCTTAACACTGCACCAAGCATCAACCTCCTCCCAACCATGCTTCCCAGCATGTCTTTAATCACAATTTCTCTGCCAGCATTAAATTTGACGAGATGTTTTAACTACTCAAGAGGAGAACGGGATTTTTTCCCACAAGTTTTCTGCAAAGAACAACTGAAACAAAAACTCCTTCAACACAAATACTAATATAAAAGTATTGAAAATATACACTGGAAAATAATAGGTATTATCTCATATTATTATAGACATACATTTGTATTATATATTTCCGTCTACTAAAATACTTCTATTAATATATATTCTTATTCTACTCTATTCTTTCTATTCTATTCCATTTTAAATACTAATCAACTGCCTCATGAGATCTCTTCTGCCTACCCAGATGGACATACTGGCAGATCTGTTTTTGCACTGGTATTTCCTATCTAAAACAAATAAACATATAACTAAGCTGGACTTCCAAAAAAAAAAAAAGCCCCGTGAATTGAGGCTGTACATCAACATCTACAGGTGTTGATGTACAGCCAAAATCTCTGGGCTTGGTAAAGATTCAAGATACTATGGAAAGAAATCAGACAGAGATTCACGAGTTTGAGTTCAAACAGCAATTAAGAACACACGTAAATGGCGACAGATTAGTACAGAGGATCGCTGCGACGCGCCAAACATTTCCAACATGAGCACAATTAGCCTCCGAGCAATAAATTCAAGTGCCTTCCCCTCCCCTCAATATCCTGCAAAACCCCTAAAAGCTGGGGGGGTAGAGGGGGAGGAGGGTTTAAAAACTAAAAATCACACATTTCAGAAGCCAAAAATACAGCATCTGACCCACCTTCCCTCTCCAGGTGCCGACCCTCGTCCTCCCCTCGGCTGCCGTGGCTGCGCGGGGAATCCGGCAGCGTCGCTCCCCGGGTGTCTGCAGCCAAGCGGAGATTGTCATTGATTTGTGTGCAGAAAGTTAAGCCTTTCTAGGAGCGGTTGGGAGAATTCACTCCCACCACTCCCTCTAAACCAAAAGTATTTGGCACCAAGCCCTCCTCGTCCACCTGTACTATTAAGGTCTAAACAACACACGGGACACGGACTGATTTTTACCGGATCTGTTCAAGTTTTCTTTTTTAAACCGGCACACAAAGTTCTTCAGAAAGAAAAACTTGGGGGGTTGTTGTGGTTTTGATTTTTTTTAAAAGCTTTTTTTTTTTTTTTAATCTCACTTTTCTTAAAGCAGATTTATCTCATTCTTTTTGTTCTCTGCTCAGTGAGACAAGCCCCTCCCTGGTCTAACTGGCGACCCCCGATTTGTCCCCACAGAGGTCACTCTGTGGTTGACTTTCCTATGATCTGCTCCACTTCCCCTGCAAACTGTGCACCCATGTGAGACGGGTAAATCTGGGGAGGGGGGTGAAAACCACCTCTTTTGAAAAAAGAACTGGTTGTAATTTAACTAAAAAATCATGTTTGCACATGAATGACCCAAACAAGCAAGAAGATGGAGGCAAAGTATCTTCAGACAGGGAGGTTGGTTACTCAAGTCCCCAGGAACTGAGCTGTCCTGGTGACAAGACCCCAACCCAGGTGTCCAATCCAAGGAACGAGTGACTGGAAAACCTTCCCAAGTGCCCACTGTGGGGCTTCCAAGCCCCACCCCCAGCACTCAGGTTTGGAAGCCAACTCCTGGCCACCTCAGCTGCACTAGACAGCCAACAATCCCATCCCACACGCACCTCATGCAGCCCCTGGCCACAAGGATGTCCCCAGAGGAGGATTCACTCCTCGGGAGCCTGTCTCAGCAGCCATGCTGCTCATGGCTGCTGAGACAGGCGCCCAAGGAGGGAATCCTCGCCTGGCTAAGCCCGGCTTGCCAGCATGTGCACAACCCCAAAGGGCTGGCCATTGTGTTGAGTGATAAATAATTCTCCTCGCTGGGTGCCCTAGGGAGTAGCTTGTTCTTGAGATTCGGCCCCAAATTAAGCGGTCACACTGAATAAAATACTGCATTTCATAAAATACTGGTTCCTTTCTGGCACAGGTATAACGACAACAAGGAAATACGTGGTTTTTGTTAATACAATAAATCCGATGACAGCAGCTGGACACTGAGTTCCACGTTACATGCCCTTCTGATGGTTTTCCTTTAAAGAAGCACGTTAAAAAAAAAAAACCAAATCACAACCAAAATGGTTTATACAAAGGAAATCTTTCTGAAGCACGAGGCAAAATCAAGTGTAAGATAGCCTGGGGCAACCTGGCACTCCCAGACACGGCTTGGAAGAGCTCCGTGCTCAGCACACGGTTACTTTTGAAACTTTTATTACCGCTTTCTCAGTCTGTAGGAAAAAAAACACTAATGCTGTTTCCATCCCCACACCCAAACCACTATCTGCAGCTCCTCTGACTACTGGGTTTCTAAGGAGTGTCTGGGTAAATCAGTAAATGAAGTCGGAGTGAACAATGTGTCTGGCCCCAGATAAGGGCAGAGCAAAACTTGGGCAGCATCCAGTGACTGTCAAAGTCGGCACGGAGAGGAACACCAATTGCCACCCACTGCTTTTCCTGGTACTCCCGTAGCTGGCATCCCCTGTGGGATCGGAGCACCCATGCAGCCACCCACCCAAGCTCCTCAAGCACAAAACCATGCAATGCTTCATTTCCCACAAAACCTACTCTTTTTTTTTTCTCCCCCATCAAAAGATTTGCCATCATCAATTCACCAAAGCCAATGTGTTGAAGAAAAAATTACATCTGTCCCACGCTAGCAAAGCATGTTGTTCATGGTGCTGCTTCTCAAGATGGTTTATAATCAGAGTGCATGGAAATGTCCTCAGCACCATGGAGGTGTAAGAGCATGTCCAGGGAAGGGAACGGAGCTGGGGAAGGGGCTGGAGCCCCAGGAGCGGCTGAGGCAGCTGGGAAAGGGGCTCAGCTGGAGAAAAGGAGGCTCAGGGGGGACCTTGTGGCTCTGCACAACTCCCTGACAGGAGGGGGCAGCCGGGGGGGGTCAGGCTCTGCTCCCAGGGAACAAGGAACAGGACAAGAGGAAATGTCTTCCAGCTGCACCAGGAGAGGTTTAAATTGGATATTGGAGAAAATTTCTTCATAGGAAGCATTGTCCAGCCCTGGCACAGCTGCCCAGGGCAGTGTTGGAGTCCCCATCCCTGGAGGGGTTTAAAAGCCATGTGGATGTGGCACCTGGGGACACGGGTCAGTGGTGGCCTTGATAGTGCTGAGGGAATGGTTGGACTTGAGGGCTTTTCTAGCCTAAACTATTCCAACCCCAAATTCTTGCAAGCCAAACCCAGTACTTTCAGACAGAAAAATACCTGCGTGTGGACTGTGACAATTGAAACATCTCAGTGATTACTTTGAGTCCAAAACCACCGCAGACCAATTAAGTCCCCACTGAACCCTGGAAATTATTTGCCCTTTTCCATATGAAATTAGCTCACTTTTTTTCTTTTTTTTGATCACCATTAATGGAAGGTTGAACAGGTCTCCTACACTGTAATTGAGGAAAATAAAGTACTTCTAAGAAGGTGTGAAGTAAGAACAGCAGGAGAAAGAGAAGAAAGGGTTGTGCCAGACCCCGCCTTGATTCGCAAGGACAACAGGAAACACCTAGTAAAAATACAATAGAAAAGGTTGCAATGATTGCTCATCCCAGGTGAGGAAAACTCTAATTTCAAGTATATTGAATGAAAAACTTTCCAGAAGAATACTTGAAGAAAACTTGTTTAATCAGAAAAATAAATGATCATCAAATGTAAAGATTTTCATGGGCAAAATAAATTTTGACAGAGTTTGGGGG
>VWZW01001647.1:365460-396784 GCA_013397115.1 Edolisoma coerulescens
AGTGGAGATTTGAATGCTACAATCCTGGGAGTAAGGATGAGAGTTGAGAGCGTTTCCCCCAGCATCTCACAACAGAATCCCAGGATTGTGTGGATTGGAAGGGACCTTAAAGCTCATCTCATTCCACCCCTTCCATGAGCAGGGACACCTTCCACTATCCCAGGTTGCTCCAAGCCCCGTCAAACCTGGCCTTGGACACTCCCAGGGATCCAGAAATAGCCACAGATTCCTAGGGAAACCTGTGCCAGGGCCTCCCCACCCTCACAGCCAGCAATTCCTTCCCAATATCCCATCTGTCCCTGCCCTCTGGCACTGGGAAGCCGTTCCCTGTGTCCTGTCCCTCCAGGCCTTGTCCCAAGTCCCTCTGCAGCTCTCCTGGAGCCCCTTTAGGCCCTGCCAGGGGCTCTGAGCTCTCCCTGGAGCCTTCTCTTGTGCAGGGGAACACCCCCAGCTGTCCCAGGCTGGCTGCAGAGCAGAGGGGCTCCAGCCCTTGGAGGCTCCATGGTCTCCTCTGGGCTCATTCCAGCAGATCCACAGCCTCCTTATGTGGGGGCCCCAGAGCTGGACACAGGACTCCAGGTGGAGTCTTACCAGAGTGAAGTAGAAGAAGCCCCTGGAAGATCTCTGCCCCACCACTGAGTGCACCTGCCCTCCCTGCCACAAGCTGTGGGATTTATTATTGCAACAACCCACAGCTGGGGAAACAGGAGGAAAGGAAAATGGCAAAGGTAAGATGGGAGAAAGAAACAGCAGCTCTGCCTTAGTTCAGGGGAGAGAGCAAGCAGCCACAAACTGCTAGGAGAGATGGGGGTTTGTACATCCACAGATAACTTAACCTAAAATTAGCATGGCAGCATGGAGATGGGGGGTTAACAGATAGGTTGAGATGTAGAATCGTCAGAACTCAAAAAAATTCTCAAAGTTTTGGGGGCAAAGCTCATCCTTTCTGGAAGGGCTGAGGTTTTGGAGCTCTTGGAGGTGGCTCTGCAAATTCATAACTCCTCCTTAATGGATGCAAAGCAACGGAGGGCAGAGAGAGGAATTTTCTGATCCTCAGGCCTCTTCCAGAGACCCACACTGTGTCCAGCCGAGGAATGGCCCTCCCAGCAATGGAGGCAACACAGCAGAGACTTCTGCTCTCAGAGCAAAGCTCGCAACATGTTCGGCTGCATGTGGAAGTGACGGCGAGCAATCCTGGCAATATTATAATGCCTCTGTATAAATCAGCAGCGCAGCCTCAGATGGGGAGAAAAGTAATGATGCAGAAAAGGCAAGAAGTGTTCAATCAATATTTCTGCTCCGCATCTGGAAAGAAGGCAGGACGAGGTGCTTGTATCACATGAGGAGGATGAAGTACTTTCCAGTCCATTAGTAACCAAGGAGGTTGTTAAACAGCATCTACCGGCGATAAACAATTTTGAATCAGCAGGCCTGGATAACTTGCTCCCAGGAGCCCTCCAACAGCTGTCTGAGAAGCTCTCTGGCCTGCTGATGTTAATTTTTAATAAATCTTGGAATGCTAGGGAAGATCCAGATGGATGGAAGCATGCAAACACTGCACTGATCTGCTAAAGGGGCAAGTGGGATGGCCTGACGAACAGGTTGGCTTGCCTGCCATCAGTCATGGGTAAAATAATGGGAACCCTCCCGAGAGTCACCCAGAAGAGGAATTAAAGGATGGCAATGCAGCTCATGTTTGTCAGAGAGGTTCTGTGACCAACACACCATGTCAAACAAAGCTGATTTCATTCTCTGAGTAGATTACAAGTTTGGTTAATAAAGATAATTGCTTAGAGATAATATACACATGCTTTTGTACAGCATTTGATTTACTAGGGCATGGCATGCTGATTATAAAAGGAGCAATGCAGTATGAGAATAAAGCACATGTGCAGGGGGTTCAGAGGGGATGCCAACAAACAGCTGTCAGAGGGGAAGTGGGCTGTTTCTAGTGGGATTTCACAAGGCTCAATCCCAGCTCCAATATTCAGCATTTTCTTATCTGGAAGCAAATACAACATCGCTGCTGATAAATCAGCTATGTTCTGCACAAGCAGGAGAGGCCAAGCCATCTGAGCAGAGTTGAGATGATGACAGCCCAGCATCTGGCTGGGGTCATCACTGCACCTCAGAAGGTAAGAGGAAGGGGACAGTCGAGGAAAAGCAGAGGTGGGATGCTCAGAATCGGGGCAGTGATGCCGTAGCAGGTGGTGGTGGGGACCACCTGCCCCTAGGGAGATGCAGACCCCAGGCTCAGCAGTTGGGGCAGAAGGTTGGATGTCACACATCTCTAAGGAAAACTTCTTGGAGCAGGTATCGGGAGGTAAATCAGAGCCTGGGATGAGGAAGGTCGGGATGAATGACTCCATACTGCAGGACTTTGCATCTGGGGTTGGATATTGCCTAGGAAAGGACGCATGACCCAGAGCAGCCCTTTCCACACTTTATTCTGACACTGACCTTTGTGACCCAGAGGAAATCAACTACAGCTTGAAGCAGCTTTTTCTAACAGGAACATCCCATCTGGCCTCTCGCATCCGTGAGCTTTATCTGTCCCTTGGGAAAACACTCAACGCATGGGCGGACACCTCAGTGACCCCGCAAAGGAAGCGCAGAGGTACCGGCATGGAGTGACATCCCTGTGGGCAGCCTGAACACCTGGGCACCTAGGCCTTGTCTGCTGCTCCAGACCCAGAAATCTAGCTGAAAGAAAAGGTTTTGAGAAACCTTTAGCAAGCCTAAATGCTCAAACAACCCTAGATGAAGCAGCTTTGCTGCATCATGGTTACACCAGTATCACTTACACCACCCTTAGCAACCTCTTCAGCAACATCTCTTTTTTTTCCCTGAGGCATCAGCAATTCCATTCAATTTTATTTTGGTTTATTTCTACCCTCCCAGCCTATAAAACCAGAAGTTACTCATATTCACATGGGGCATGCAGTGTTTAGGAAAAGCTGCTCATCCTGGCTGTGGCCAGCCAACATCCATCCCTTGCTTGGGTGGATGCTGGAGAGATATGGGGCTCAGAAAATTCATGTGAGAGTGCATTTTTCTAGGTTCAGAGCAGAAGCGGGCCCTGTGGGGGAGAGAAGGCTGCATGCCCACCAGCTCATGTGCGCTCCTCACTCTCAGCCCTGGGGCAGGTCCTTGTCTTTGGTCTTCAGAGTATCACAGGAGCAAGGAAACAGGTCCTTAGTGATTTGGACACACCAAGCCAGGTCACAGGAGCAGTTTCTTGCCCAGCCTTCACCTGTGTCTTCCCCTGGGTCTGGAAGGGCACTCTGGTACCTTTTCTTCTTCCTGCTGCTTCTGCAGTTGCCTTGGAAGGGACCAGACCTGCTCAATCACGCAAAAGATGAGAGGAAACCCCTTCATCTCAAGAGCCAAGAAGGCCCTGACCAATGTCATGACCACATCAGGGTTAAGCACCCTCACTGGACCTCACGGAGGTCCCTGGAGGAGCAAAGATGGGGAGGAGGGTCTCACACTGGACTGCCACTGTGACATTTCTCCCGGAGCATGATGTGGGAGCTTTGTTCCCTGATCCCAGCCTGAACCAAGCTCAAAGGCTGCTCACGTCCACATGCACCACCAGAGCAAAGGTGGGCAGCAGTCTGTGAAACAGCCCCACAGAAAAGCTAGAATTTTTTTCATGTCATGTCTTTCTGTCCTCCTGAATCCACTTCAAGGAAAAACTTAGCTTCCAACCTATTTTTTTCCATCTGTCAGGATTGGCAGAGGGCTTCTTAATATGGCACCTGTCCTACACACTCAGTTTCCCATGGGAACTGGAGATGAAGTCTGGCTAAGGGCCAGGCTGGCCTCATGTTTCCATTTGACTCTGCCACTAAGCAGTGATGGAGAACCTGCTGCTCACGCTCTTCCTCAAGGGCTCCTCTGACTGCTCCTGCTCCAGGGACAGAATGAGGTCAACAATTCAAATCCCGAATGTTTAACCCAAACAGGCCCCATCCATCAACAACCTGAGCAGTGGATTAGAATACATTGTTATTGCTGAAGGTGAGTTGAAGGGGTAAGGCATTAAATCAAAAGTCTTACCTAATGCTAGACATTAGAAAATGTTTCAACCTTTGCCAAAAGGAAAAAAAAAAAAAAAGCCAGTTTGTCTTAAAATCACTGAATGCCAGCCAACAGAGTTTTGGTGAGGTGATCCAAACCAAGAGTGAAGCCTTCTTCAAGAATGCTGCAGCCACCTTGCTGGGCTGCCCAGATGCAAGGCAAAAAATAGGTGCCCACCCAAAAAAAAGACCATCTGGGGTCTCACCTGTAAATGCTACCGGGAAGATGCAGCAGGTACCAGCCAAAGACCTTGGACACAGGATCATCTTCCCTGCTGTGGCTCCCACTACCCAAACTGTCAGGAGCTCACAGGAAACTTCATCTCCCCAAAGAGTCACTCATTTTGATTGCCTCTTCTATCTCACCTGAATGTATTTGCCTCATCTCCAGAAACACTCAAGGTCGGGTTTGATTTGGCTTTGAGCAACCTGTTCTAGTGAGAGGTGTTGGAATGAGAGAAGCTTTAAGGTCCTCTCCAACCCAAACCCTTCTGGGATCCTGTGATTCTGTGCACTGAAGGGGAGACAGGATCACCACAGCATCACTCCTCAGCACGCCTTGAAGTCTCTGTGCTTGGCACAAAGCCCTCTGTGGGTGAGAGCCCTGCCAGGGATTGCCCTGCTGCCTTGCCTGCCTCCCACCCTCTCTTCCTCCCCGGCTCTGCATCCATGAGCAGCCAGGCTGAGGAGCACAGCGTGACCACAAGCACTCCAATCCCTCCAAAAAAGGTATTACCTCCACTCCCACCTTCCTCCTCACCTCCAACTCAGCTCCTGGGACAGGGTGTTTTTCCTCTGCCACAACTAATGCTCGATGAGGCAGAACATCCCCCCCCTGCTCCACTCAAGCCCGAGGGAGGGCGCAGCCAGAGTAAATTACTTAGAAGAGAAGGGAAAAAAAATAGAATTAAATAACCACAGCAGACAAAGGCTTCTTGTCTTAAAACCCTTACTCAGCCAGCACATCGGGCAGGTTGGCACCGTGCTCAGGTGATGCTGTGTAGGCAGGGGCTGTGCTGGGGTTGCTCTGGGCACCCCATTGCAGCACCCTCCCAAATTCAGCAACAGGGACCCCCAGTGCTCACCCAGGAATCCAGATTTTTAGCAAGTGGGTAGAACCCAAGATTCCACATTTATGGGAGATGTGTAAGACCTGAAAGGTTTGGTTCTGACTGCTCCAGAGGGGCGTGATTTTTTCAACAAGTTGAACCTGTAATTGCATATTTCTCTTCCCTATATGAAAAAGAAAAAGAAAAAGAAAAAGAAAAAGAAAAAGAAAAAGAAAAAGAAAAAGAAAAAGAGGAGGAGGAGCAGAATGGACTCATTTATCAAGTGCAAGCCAAACACTAGGCTGGACTGAGAGTCAGTGACACTTTGTATAATGGCATTCCAGTTTGTCCTCCTAAATAATTTGTATTTTAATGAGCCCTTTTGCTCCAGCAGTAGTTTGTAGCCCCCACACTTTCTCAGGTCCTTCTGTGCTTTAATTTGATTTTTAAAAATTTCTGGTGTAATATTTTTATTAACAAAAAGAAAAATAAAGGCAGGCTTGCTTCCCTCCCGCCTTACATGGGAGCAGGTAATGAATCTCTGAGCGCAGGAGTCATCCCAGCTCTTATCTCCATGGCCTTGATGCTCCCAAACCTACTTATTTAAAAAACTCCCCCATCATGAGATAATGGGAACAGAGAAAGTCGGCAAAGAAACAAAAAGGCAATCAGGATCTTTACAGGAGCAGGGGAGCACCACGATTTCCACCTGTTCTTCTCCTGCTGGGACAGGTCTTTAGGTCAAGATAGCGTAAATGAGAAGAAGTCGCTTCAGGGAGTGCAATCACGGGAGATGTGCTCTACATCAAAAAGCTATTTTGCAGCGCTTGGTCTTGCTAAAGGCTCCTCCATTTGGGTCATGCTCAGCTTGCCGTGGAAGTGGTGGCAGCCCAGACACTGCAACCCCCGTGCTGGTGGTGGGGGGGCTGGGCCAGGCTAGCTGGGGGTAACTTGCACCCAAATTCCAGGTGCTCTGGGCCGAGGTGGTGGGTCCCTGGGGAAGGGCAGTGAGGCTCTGACCCCATAGCAAACCTGTGTGGGCCAGAATTGCCCCCCATCAGCCATAACACAGCTGGGGGTGAGGGCACTTCCAGGCCACTTCAGCACATATTCTGACGCAAGCCACACTTACACCACCTGCTCCTGGAGGTTCCTTGAGCGAGAAGGTGCAGTGGGTGCAGTGAAACCCTCTACAAAGCTCAGCAAAAGAGTGGGAACCTAAAGCTGTGGCAGCATCTTCCCTCGCCCATCTCTGAACCCCATCACCACGGGCTCCTGCTCATGGTGGGGACAGTGACACCCCCTCAGCCCAAGTGCCAGAGCAGGCATTGGCCTGGCTGAAGGATGGAACAGAGATGGCTGAAACAGTCAGGAGGAAGGGATAAGAGATGCACAGTCAGGAGCCGGGAATGAGGGATGGTGAGGGCCCCACACATCCACTCCGCTGTGTGAGCCTAACGAGTCTCATTAACAGCAAGGACTTTGTTCTGTATCTGGGTGGGATGCGGGTGGGGGATGCAGGATGACAGAATCCTGACCCTTTCAGGCAAGGAAAGAGCCCTGGAAAGGTGACAGACTCTGGAGGGGCTTGCAGCCTAAGCCAGGTTTGGGCTGGGGTGACACTGATCAAGTGGACACACCTAGGACAAGGTGACCCAACCCATCCACCCCCTTTCAGGTTCCCTCCCCAGCATTCCAGGTCTGTGGGAGAAAAGAGCCACCAAACACTTTAGAGAGAGGTCAGAAAAGCAGCATCTCCAGTCCACACAGTTTCACTGGGAGACAGGATAGAGAAGAGTTTACAATCAAGACTATCCAAAAGGGAGACTTGCCTTAAAAACCCGCAAAACCTCAGCAAACCTGGTTAAAACATCAGCCTAACCAGGCTCAGTGCAGCTCTCTCCTTCAGACTGGGGAAACAAATGCTACAGGTTTATACACTAATTTATTTCTACCCATTTAACAAATTAATGTGTCCCTCCCATCCCCCTTCCCTGGAGTAGCAGGCTCTGCAGCTCAGAGTCAGTGATACTCCTACTTCCCAAAGCCTTGGAGATACGCTTGACCTTCACTACTGCCCTGCTTTAATTTCCGGCCTCCCTCTGCTAACCCTCCCCGATGGAGCTCTGCCAGGCTTTCTTCCTCCCTGGGGACCGTCCTTGCTGCTATTTTGCTTGGGTTTTAATCACCTTCTACTTTGATGCCTCCAATCTTTTGCAGCCTTCCCCCGTGCTGTGCCATCTCACCGGCCTTTTTGGGAGTACCAGATGGACCAGCCAGATTACTCGTAGGAAATATCTACTCTTTTCTTGGTTTCTTCCCTACCCTGGGAAAAGCTTCAAAGCTGCTCTCCCTGCTGGCAGGATTCCTCGGAGAAAAGCTCTGTGGACAGCAATCACAGAGTCCCAGAATGGTTTGGGTTGGAAGAGACCTTAAAGCTCATCCCATTCCACCCCCCTGCCATGGGCAGGGACACCTTCCACTGTCCCAGGTTGCTCCAAGCCCCGTCCAGCCTGGCCTTGGGCACTGCCAGGGATCCAGGGGCAGCCACAGCTGCTCTGGGCACCCTGTGCCAGGGCGTCCTCACCCTAACAGGAAAGAATTTATTCCCAATTTCAAAACTAACCCTGCCCTCTGACAGTGGGAAGCCATTCCCTCTCGTCCTGACACTCCATCCCTTGTCCAAAGTCCCTCTCCTGCTCTCCTGGAGCCCCTTTAGACACTGGAAGGGGGTCTAAGGTCTCCCTGGAGCCTTCTCTTCTCCAGGCTGAACTCTCCAGCTCTGTGTGCCCAAGCAGCCTGGAATTATGGCTTTAGATCTCATCCAGGCTTCACCAATTGCCCTGAACAGCCCAAACCCCCCAGGCTGATGCACCAAACCCCAGCCATGCTTCCAAGAAGGTGCTCTCTCAACTCCAACAAGCTCAAGATTGTTTTAAACCCCTGAATAAAGAGTAATCACTCTTCCAGGTCTCATGTACAGCTCTCGTTTTCGTTACCATTCCCAAACAACATCCAAGCCTTTATCTGAGTGTTGAATTCCCGGCTTCGGAGGCATCCCCTGGCAGCCACTTTCACAGACTCAACCCAAGGGAAAAACATTTTCTCATGGACACGGCTGCTTCCTAAAACAGACCCTGTGTTACGAGATAGGGAGATCAGACAGTGCACTTTCTCTGGCCACTCATTAGCTTAGAGATCCCCTTCTCCCTGCCTCTGCTTGGCTCTAAGCCTCCCCCACAGCTTTTTCCAGACTCTCTCTCGGTGATTTTTCCCTCTGGCTGGTAATTGTTCTCATTGCCCTTGGCTCACAGATGGTCCTTGGAGAGCTCAGTGCTGATGTGGTGCCAGCTCTGCTCCACTCCAGCTGCTAAAGGGCATTAGGAGACCGGCTACCACTGCACAGAGACCTTTCCTCCTCTCCATCTGCCCTTCCACACCCAGGCAATCGCTGGAAAAGGCTTTGCTCACCACAGCTGCCACAGCTGGGCCATGTCTCAGCCCCATCCCAGCATCCAAGTCACCCTCCAGCCCCTCTGCCCCCCATACTAAGCCTCCCCATTCTATCTGGATCTCCCTACCCACCCTTCCTCCTTGACAGTCCCTCCTGCTACGCAGCTGAGTCACTTCCCCTTCTCCAGACCTCTCCTTCAAGCTTTCCCATCCCCTTTCGCTTGGGAGCACCCCTGCAGTCCCAGTCCCAGCAAACCTCACCCACAGAGAGACCCCTGTGCTCAGGGAGGGCCGAAATCCTTTATGCTGAGGGTGATAAAACATCAGCACAGGGTGCCCAGACCAGCTGTGGCCGCCCCATCCCTGGAAGTGTCCAAGGCCAGGCTGGATGAGGCTCAGAGCAGCCTGGGATAGTGGAAGGTGTCCCTGCCCATGGCAGGAGGGGGAAGGAGATGTTTTTAAGGTCCCTTCCAACCCAAACCATCCTGTGATTCCAGCCCCTGGGCTCCAGCCCCACTCCACGGGGACAAACTGGGACTGCCACCCAGGCAGGATGGATGTGAGTGGAAGAAAACAAGGGGGGGGAAAAACACGGCAGAGCAGAGAGGAGGTGAAAGGAGGTCTTATTTTTCACCAAGCCAAGTTGTTTTTGGAGGCACAGACACTGGGTTCATTCATGAAGCAGCTAAGTGCAGGGTTTTCAACGGAAACAATGAATTAACAAGGATGAGCAGCAACAGGATAAATGACCTTTTTCCTGCCTCCCAAAGTGTCCTGTTTCTTTCCTAACCAAGCAGCCAACAGCTCATTTAGCTTCAAGGCACTCAGCCCCAGCGACCTGGTGCCCCCAGAGAAGCCCAAGGGCTTAGAGGGGAGCTTTCCACAGAGGAACGTCCTTCCCTGTGGCTCCACACCCTTCCCACTAAACCCATGGGAGCTGGGGGCTACAGAGAACCCCACATGGCATTTGGGATGTGAAGCATGGGTGCTGCCACCCAGCAAGGCAGCAGCCCATGGCCAAAGCCATCATGGAATGAAGCTGCATCAGAGAGATTTCAGGCTCGAAATCAGGAACAGGCTCTTCACCCAGAGGGTGGTCAGGCACTGGAGCAGGCTCCTCTGGGATGTGGTCATGGCCCCAAGCCTGACAGAGTTCAAGGAGCACTTGGATGATGCTCTTATGTTTGGATAGTCCTGCAAGGAGTGGGAAGTTGGACTTGATGATCATTATGGGCTCCTTCCAATTTAGAATCACAGAATTGTTTAGGTTAGAAAAGCCCTCCAAGACCATCAAATCCAATCATTCCCCNGCCATCACTGCCCTGGGAAGCTGTGCCCTCCCCATGAAGGAATTTTCCCTAATATCCAATCTATCCCTTCCCCCTGGCTGCCCCCTCCTGTCAGGGAGTTGTGCCGAGCCAGAAAGTCCCCCCTGGGCCTCCTTTTCTTGAGGCTGAGGCCCCCCAGCTCCCTCAGCTGCTCCTGGTGCTCCAGCCCCTTCCCCAGCTCTGTTCCCTTCCCTGGACACACAAGATACTCTACAACACTCACAATTCTAAGATCAGTGCCCCGAACACCAACGCAGTGGGACCCAACTGAACCCATCCACGGGAAAAAGATCCCAGTCCACTGAGAACCCAGTACCTTTCACCAGTGTGCAATTTCTCTTCAAAGACACAGAAGGAAAGTGGTTTGACTCACAGTTTCTGCTATCTCAAAATCTATCAGAGGGATACACTACCCTATGCTAACATAACGGATTAAAGCAGAAGATAAAATGCTGTTCCATTATCTATTTATTAAAAGCACCACTTGAACTGCTTTTATTCAGTGTACATCTCCCAGTAAAGAGGCACTCCTTGACAGTGTAAATCAGCGAGCAATTGTGTTTTAACAGCCTTTAGAATGGCATTTCCCTACGCTTTTAGACAGAGTATCAGACAGAAAACCTCTTCCAAAACTCACTTATCGTAACAGGCAAGATCACAGAGCTCTTTACTGCTCCTCTACCACCAAGACAAATACAAAATGGGCTTCTAAAACTCACAAAGCAGAGATCATTCCCATTTCTGCTGCATGAATATCCCTAATGACAAGACAAAATAAATAATTTTGTTAGCCGGGGAGAACTGTGCAGCTCCCACTGACAGACGGGACTCCTGGTAGGCGATGAAATGCAGGCTGCAGCTCCCAGCCCAACGATGCCACCTCTGTGGTAGCGGTGGGTTCTGTGGGAATCAGCTCTTACAGAGCCAGCAAGGATGAAGCCACTGCGAATCTAGCAGTTCTCCGAGCAAAAGGGGAAGAAATGATGCCAAACTTTCAGCAAAAGATTTCAGGTGTGAATACAGCAGTACATGTGAACTGTACAACAAAGGGGAGGTTGCTGGATTCTCTCTGCTTCACCAGAATAAATTAGGCTTTTGTTTGGTTGAGGATAGTTTTCCATGCCAAGAAATATTCCCCCTTACTTTTTGCCAGGCTCTGCTGCTTTGGTATTCTAATTTTATTTACAAAGTGTTTCCATAAAGAAACCTGGAGCAAGAGCATTCATGAGCCGGTTGGATTTCAAATAAAATGCTGGTGGAAGACAAGCACAGCAAGCTTCACCCTGAGCTGTGGAAGTCAAGGGAGTCTCCACTCTGGACATGAGTAAATGTCAGATCTGATCAGAAGAAGAGGGAAAGGATGGAGCCACATGCATGGGGAAGGACACCCATGGTATGGAAACTATGTGAGCAGACAGACAGATGGATGGAGGCAAGGTTTGATGGAAGGATGGAAGGATGGATGGAAGGATGGATGGATGGAGGGATGGATGGATGGAGGGATGGATGGATGGATGGATGGATGGATGGATGGATGGATGGATGGAAGGATGGATGGGGGATGGATGGATGGNGCTGACCACATTGCTGCTGTCAGAAGGACCTCAGCACAGCGGCAGACTCAATGCTGAGGTTGATGTCATTGCTCCTTCCTTTCCTGTGGCCACCTCCACTTCATCACCTGCTACAGACGAACTGGGGAACTGCCTTGCTGGGGAACACCCAGGGCCCAGCTGTGTCACCTGCAAGGACACCCCTCCTTGAGGTGGTTACCCAGCCCCATGCGCCCCAAACTTCTGGCTGCTCTTACACAAGCTGAATTCTGACAGGGCTGACAAACCTGAAAGATCATTTCAAACCACAATCGCTTCAAATTCAGCCTGTGACCTCCTTGGCAGGATCTCCCTTCAGCACAGCAGCCCCAAACAGGAGCTGACAGTGCTTCGCAACCTTTTGAACCAGCACTCAGGTCCCTTGGGTACTGAGGGGAGGGTTTCTCTCAACAGCGTGCAAGCTCCCTGGCTCTGACAGCCCTGCTCCTGGGCTGCCTGGGAGGGGACCAGCATCCCATTCAGTGGTGTGAAAGGTCACTGGGGAAGGTGCACTTGTCACCAGGAATAAACCGCGACGCAGAAGTTGTGTCACGTCTTCTCTCTGGGAGGACGGAGCCAGCTGAAGTCAGAGAAAATCTCTCCTGACGCCAGTGGGGTTTGGATCTGTCCCGGAGCAGCGAGCAGAAATGCCAAGCAGCCAGGAGTAAAACCTCTCCTCAATGACATGGGTTATCAGCCGGCGTCGAGGGAGCCCCAGGGGACACCCAGGGCAGGCGTCCCTTCACACTGAGGTGCCAACCAGTGCAGCCCAACTATCTCCTTAACATAAGTCACCCCATTACCATATAGCCTGGACAGTGCCAGCTTCCCAGTCAGGCTAAATAAATCCCTTTCCTTTGCTTCCCCTGACATCACATCTCAGAGCTATTCTGAGACAAGAGCCACTGGCAGACCAGGGAGAATTGTGTTTGAGGGTCCAGCTCAGGAGAGCGTGGCTGATCCCCCCCTCTCCTGAAGTGTTAAAGTCTCCCAGATGAACCTCATAGTTTTCCACATTTTACTACCTTTATCAATCAGAATGATGTTAGAGAAGATTTTATTTCTCTCTGCAATGGGTAGCAAACCAGAAGCAAAACTAGAGCAAGGGTGACCCACATGGAAGAGAAGCAAACCTCACCTGACCTGCTCGGAGGAAGAAACCAGGGCCAGCCAGCAGCAGTGCCTTACCTGGCTTTCCTGGCTCAGCAATGTCCTAGGAACCCAAGCATGGGTCACAGACCCCCTGCACGAGACGTTCTGCAGGGGAAAAGATCATGTCCTGCCACGCTCTGCTTGAAGCCCAGGAGAAAGCAGCACAGCCCAGGGGGGTGATCAGCAAGGCCAGCCTCTCAGCCCGCAGTGCTGGCAGGCACAGGCTGACACAGGCAGGGGTGTCACCACACCAAAGGGCTGTCGAGCCCACGTCCGGCCCCTCTGCTCCTCCCTGAAATGTGGGTCAAGCCACAAGGTGACAGCCAGTGCTAAGGGAGCCATCCCTGCCCACCGAGGTGCTTCCAGCACTGTATCAAAAACTAAAGCCAAGCAATAAAAATTAAAAGAGAAGTAATATGGATCATAAAACCCAAGCACAAGACTAAAAAGTCCCTGGACACTGATGTATCGTTAAGACAGGGCATGAAACTCCCCTCGCAGCGCTGCCAGGTTTCCTTCCCATCAGAAATTATCCTGGTTTCTGATTATTGTTTTATCAAGGATGGCTTTTGTCACCTGGCTCTCCAGTGTTCAGGAAAAAAGGTGGTGGAAAGGCTTGGGACTTGTGTGTCACCCCTGTACAGCACTGCTTGTGCCTCATCCACCCACGGGGCTTTGTGGCTGAGACCATCAGTGCCTTGAACCAACAACTGCACTCACCCTGGTCAGGAAGGATGCTATGGAGAAATGCTAAACAGATCCACAGAAACACAGGATGTTTTGGGCTGGAAAGGAACTATTAAAGGCCATCTAGTCCAGCCCCCTTCCCATGGGCAGGGTCACCTTCCACTAGCCCATGGTGCTCCAAGCCCCTTCCAACATGGCCAGGGATGGGGCATCCACCACCTCTCTGATAAATGGTAACTAAAATAACTGGTCCCAGCCTAACGGGGCTGCTGGGTTGAGCTTTGATGAGAGAAAACATTATTATGTTAAAAGTTCTCCTTCCCCCTACCTTGCAGTGACTGGTAACTCACAGGCATCCTCCCCCATCCCACTGTTTTCCCACTTCAGAAGGTCCCACTGAAACAGCAGCCCAGGCACCAGGAGTGTTATGGGGGGTAGAAGTCCAGATTTAACTCTTTTGGACACAAAGCTGAGGTTTTAATCATCCCTGGTCACTGGAGAAAGAAAAAAATTAAAGGCGGGAGATTCACGGCTCCCATCACCACTGCCCATCATCTCCATCCCCCACTGGTCCAGCCCTGCTGACCCATTAACATCCCCTTCTTCTTGTAAATATTGCCTGAGCATTCCTGCCTGCCCTCCTGCCCTCAATCGATCATGGCCTGGGGGAGAAGCAGGTAAGAAAGCTTCAAACTCAACTGATCTCCACAGATGGTAAAAACAGAGCTCAGTGAGACAAACATGGGCAGAGGGGAAGGGCAAGGGCAAGGCAAGCAGGACAGCAGAGCCCCTCTTGCCCAAACATCCCTGCCCAGCTGTCATCTCCCAACACTTCATGGCATTTGAAGAAAGTTCTCATGCCACAAGGTTTGATTCCCTGCTCTGAAGCAGGTTGTCCTGGCAAGCAAAACCTCTCCTCTGCTGAATCCATGCTCCCAGAGCCATCAGGCCTCTCCCACCACTCCCAGTGCAGTGGATGTCCCACAAGCCACGCTCATCTCATGACACAAGGCAGAGGTTGAGCCTGCAGCTCCCAAATCCCATGGGAGCCTTGGAGACCACTGCACTGGGAGCCACTGCATCTCAGAAGCAGCGACGGCAAGAACCCTCTGGAAAGGCCACGTTGGATGGGGACTTGGAGCAACCTGGTCTAGTGGGAAGGTGTCCCTGCCCATGGCATGGGGTTTAGAACTAGATGAGCTTTAAGGTCCTTTCCAAACTAAACCATTCTGTGACTCTACCATAAATATCTCAGGCTCCAAACAGCACCTCCAGCATCCATGGGGATGCCAGAAACACAACTGGTACCTTCAGCAGGGTACCCAGCTCTCAGCTCCAGCTGCAAGGAGCCACAGGTCACCAACAGAGCAGCCCTAGCTTCACACAAAGGTGGTTTTGCTGGAACAAAAGCAAAGGCCACAGAAATAGGTCGATTTTTTTTTTCTTTTTTCCTAAGATATGACTAAACTCCACGAGCAGGTAGTGCCTGGGCATCCTGCAAGCATCCTGCAAGCAATGCTTTCAACATGAAGGAACAAAAGGCTGCGGTGGGGAGGAGAATGGTGGGAAACCTTATGGGCTCCCGAGATTCATTTGAGACCTGGTGTTTGCAGCACAGGCTGTATTTCATCTTTTCATAAGTAACTCTTACCAGGAAACATTACAAAAAAGGGGGCATTTCAAGGCAGAAAAGTTGGTCGCCAAACGTCATTTTATTTTATTTTTTTTAAACCTTTTGTTAGCAACTCTTCTGGGGAGCAAATCCAGCAGAGGCAATACAGTGCAGCGTGCACTCCTAAATTAGTTTCCAGGCACTTGGGATGCTTTATTATTCATTTCCTCCAAATATTAGGTAATGCCTTTCACCCCTTTCAAAGTCTACACGAGGGGTCTTTGATGCATTGTGGGACTTGAAAGTTTCAGGTCTAAAGAAGCATTTCTTTCAAGTCCTCCCTTTTATCAAGCATATTCTGTTCTGTTCGCTATAATGCACACAATGGCATGAGAGTCTTGACCCGCTTCATGTCTGATGAGTTGAAATCTCAGATGCATAGGATAAAACAGCCATTCCTAGCAATACAGCTTAAACACTTAGGGCTCTATTCAGGCAAATATTACCCAGGGGTCTGCCACGCCACTGAAAAGCTGCAGAAATTGGCTCCGTAGACGGCTGACCAATTCAGCAGTGAGAAATGACCCCGCCACATTAACTCCCCTTTTCATTTCACCCTGGGCGAGCCGGGGTCTCGAGGTAACCGCAGCAGAAGGCGAGAGCCGGCTGAAGCCAGATTCATTTTCTTTATATAAAGTATTTTTGTGTGCGTGTGTGACCATGAATGTCATTATGCGGATCTGCAAAAGAAGGGGAGTAATGACATTAGGGCACAGGCGCAGAAATCAGGGAGGTTTTTGTCTTGCGGTGACTCCGGAGCGCTGTCACGTCTTCTGGACAAGCAGAATTTGTAGGCTTTAAAACGCTGCAAATGTCTCAGAAAAGAAAGTCTCTGCCTCTGCTGAAGGCAGGTGGACTTTGCTGGGTCACTTTACACCATCTAGCATCAGTCTCCCCCATGTGTTACCCACAATTAATACCTCTTGTTCCATAGTAATTTACCCTGTTCCATAGTAATTTACCCTGTTCATAGGTTTTTTCACCCTGTTTTTTCCTCTTTATACTGCAAGCTCACTTAAGAGATGGCTCCTGTCCAACAATACAGCGGACCCAGGGCAGGGATGCAAAGTGAAACTTGCTACGGCAAAAGCAAACACATTTTGGTACAAAATACCATGTTTTTGTCCTTTAGACAATCTCACTGACATGTTTTTACAGAAGTACAGGGGGCTATTTTCAGATATTAATCTCCTCTTATCAATCTCCTGAGAGGTTAGAATTAGGAAGGATTTTTTAAAGGGCAATCCGGAAATGCAGGGGTAAAATTTAATGTACGAGCTGGAGAGTTCCTAAAATGGGCTGAAGCTGCTGGAATTTGCCTTTCATGTTTAATACCCTAGGAGCAAAAGACGCCTCTAGAACAAGTAAGAAAACAAGTGTTCAGACTGTACAGGAAGATGTTTGCAAAAGAGACAGGTCCAGTTTTTCTGACTCCCCTTGCCTGCCCCAGTGCTACACCTTGGTGTGACCTGCAATCCCATCCTGTCAGCCTGAGACCAGCCTTGATAACCCCAACATTTCACTGGGAAAACCATTTCTGAAGCCATATAAAAAGGAAGAAGTTCACCTTGAGTGTGTAAAACCCTACAATGTCTTCCCTGATACTGCCAAAACATCCAGCAGCACCTCCAAAGCCTGTAAAAATGGGAATACATGCATCTGCAGCCCCTGGCCCTGGTGTGTGTGATTTTAGGATTAGCTCTAAAAGCAAATCAGATCCACAAGGATATAATCTCCCAACCCATCCACCTCCCCCAGGATGCTGCAGACCCAGAGAGGTGAGCACAAGCCTGATTTTTGAAGGATGATGAGAACCTCTCCCATAGCTGGCATGGCAGTAGCAGCAACAGGTACCAAAAATAATATGATGAAGACTGGACAGGGCTTTGAGCTACCTGGTCTAGTTGAAGATGTCCCTGCTTATTCCAGGGGGGTTGGACAAGATATCTTTTAAAGGTCTCTTCCAAGCCAAACTCTTCTATTCTATTCTATTCTATTCTATTCTATTCTATTCTATTCTATTCTATTCTATTCTATTCTATTCTATTCTATTCTATTCTATTCTGTTCTCAGCTCTCTCATCACCCACCTGGCTAGGAGGCTTTTTAGGAGCCCTCTTAAGCATCCTTATTAAAATACCATCAGGACACACACGGTTTGTGCCCCACACGTGAGTGGTACCTTGCTGGTCTGCCAGAGGGCAGACAAGTCATCGTTGTGCATCCTATAAATCCTCTGAGCCGATGAGAAAACTCAAACAATGTGAAAATTTATCGGTTTGCAGGTGGAAATCCTTTCAGTCAACAATTCTATTCCTTTCGAGGTAAATGAAGAGTTTCTGCTTGGGGATCCCGTCAGGAGCGGAGGCAGCACAAGGATGGGACCCATCACTCACCAGCCAGCAGAAAGATGCTGATGGGAGTGTCAGCACAAATTTTTAAGGAGCCTGAAACAGCTCCTTTGAGAGAGGGAGACAGAGGAAAAGAAGCAAAACTGCAGGAGAAAGGAAGTCTATTTGTAAACCCCAGGCAGAGCTGACACGTGGCAGCTGGCGCAGGAGTGCAGGGATGATAATGGAGCCTGATGGATAGTTCACAGGATTATTAGATACCCTCTGACTCAAATATGCTGAGGAACCAATTATTTAATGCTAAAGACAGTGCAAACAGATGTTTAATAAGCTAGATCACTTCAGGATTGGTGGAGCTGAGGGGGCTAAACCCCCACTGGTGTAAGTCTGGAAAGCCAGCAGGGTCAAATACACACACTGGCCCTCCCAGCCATCACCATCTCTGCCAGGAGACTAGGGTGCATGGAGGGGAAACACAGCTGGAATTCGGGACCAGATGGGTGCAAGAGGTCCCTGGGGTGGGGAAGCACGTTCACCAGTCCAGGCTGAGAGCACTCAGCTCTGCAGCCAGTGTCCTTCCTGGCTGCCTTGTTTACAGGAGAGGGGTCTTCACAGGAAGACAGTCTGGGTTTATTGTCTAGCTGATTACAGAGAGGCAGCAGGGAAGCAGTAGGAGGTGTGGAAGACAGAAAGAGTTTAGTCTGTGCTCCAGGCACTGATTAGAACCTGGTTTCGAGTCAGGGATGATGCCTGTGAACAAAACACCCCTTCTCAGGCTCTTCTGCTGGCAGGGGTGTTGGGGGAAAGCAGGGTCTCAGCACCCTCCCTGGCTGCCTTGTCAAGAGGTGACCCTGCAGACACACAGTCCCCTCACCTGGGCTGCTCTTGCAGCCAGAGAAGAGGGACAGGCTTCTGCTCATCCTCGAGTGCTGCCCAAGCTAGATCAGATGTAACATGGGATAAAAACATCTCCACTAACTATAAAGGGCCCCTACGTTTCTAAATGTCTGAAGATTGCTTCCTGAAACCACACTGTGTCAGCTTCTCCCTTCATCTACACTTAAACTGTACTATAGGAGCTCAGGTGTGTCTTAAAAATCTGCATCTCCCCATGATCCAACCTCCACCAGCATTGCTCCTGCAGTCCAGACTACAGCAGAGATGCAAGAATAGATGTAAGAAAGAAATTCTTTATGATGAGGATGGTGAGGCCTTGGCACAGGGTGGCCAGTGAAGCTGTGGCTGCCCCTGGATCCCTGGCAGTGTCCAAGGCGAGGCTGGACGAGGCTTGGAGCAACCTGGAACAGTGGAAGGTGTCCCTGCCCATGGCAAGGGGCTGGAATGAGATGAGCTTTAAGGTCCCTTCCAACCCAAACCATGGTTCTACAATTCTGTGATAAACCAGCACCAAGATGCTCCTCAGACCCATCATACATGCACAGAAGAAAGATGTGGGAATCTGGTCCCTGAGGGATGAGAACCAGCAGGGACTCACAGCACGGCTCTGCTGAGGGTTTGGCCAGTGCAAACCAAGAACTTGCTCACAAGAAGATGGTGGAAAAAAAACCAGCCTCCCACCCAACACAATGCAAAATATCTCTGTTCAAAAACATCAGCTCAGGGTCTGGCTCTAGCATATCTGAACCAGCTCTGGCTCTCTGAACCAGATGATAAAAAAAGGATTCTCCTTTCTTCCTGTTCAGGACCTCTAGGCAAACATCCAAGTCACACTCCTGTGTGACAGCTGCAGAAAACAGGTCTGGAGAGGGCCTTGAAATGCCACCCAGATCACAGCCCCGTGACTGGGTCTGGACGGGGCCAAGCACAACAACAGCCAAAAGCACTCCAAGCATTAACAAATATTGTTGCTCGGTGCACTCCTGTGCAGCTGCCAGCGTATCTGCCGCCTGCTCCTTCCAGCACTCAGCACTGGGAACACACATATTGATGAGAGCATCTTCCACGGATTTACAGGAAGAGCAATTAGAGGTTTGGTCGTTGACGACAGCAGAGAATCGTGGTGGTGGTGGTAATGATGATTTGTGCTGATCCATTAACACGACAAACTACCTCCTCTCCCACAGGAAATCTCAGTTACCTTAGGGCAGATCAGAACCCCAAGACACCAGAAAGGTATCAGGACAACCACACTGTACTCCCCAGTTTGCATCCTGCATGCCAGCTCTCCCCACAAGGCTCACCCCGGTGTGTACTCACCAGTACCCTTGGTTTTGTTTCAAAATCGTGGTGCTCCTTTCGCTCCTCTGATCATTTCCTGAGGAAAAACAGAAAGGGAAAAAACTAAACAAAACCCCTCATCAGATCCAGGAGTGACTATGTGGTTAAGAAGGGCTGGCTCTGCAGAAGCTTTGCCGGGACAATGAGAAAACTTGGAGCCTGGCCTGCCCCTGCTCTCCCACCACACGTGCTTCCACGGTCAGTTCCTCTGCTCATCACCCTTCCCTGTGTCACAACATCACCTAGCAACGCCGTGCCATGGAGGTGCAAGCCCACCCCGTCCTCCCACTGTATCACATCTCCAGTGACAGCTGGGAGATGAGTGCCCCGGGAACAGATCACACTGAGGCAGCTTTGGGCTGCTTCACCCATCCCACCCCACAGATAAACATTACACTTTGGTCCCCTTGGGATTATCGGCTTCCCAGGGCTTCCTACGCCCACAGTTCAGTTACCAGTGGTAGCTCAGTGGTACCTCCAGTAGCACCTGCAACAAATCCATGTTCCACAAGGGTGCATGGAGGGAAGGTGTATGACCAGCATCCCCCCAACTCTGCCCATAAAAGTCCCCTGTCCCTCTTAGCTCGGGAAAACCTTTTGGAGAAATGGAACTCTACAGAAGCTCCTGGCCATCACTTGCACTTGCAAATGGAGACAGGGGGCTTGCATTTCCAGAAGATGACACCTGCATGTGGGAGGCCCAGCAGTTTGGCCAGAGCTGGGCAGGACTCAGGGCTGATGGAGATCAGCAGAAGGATGTTTTGGGGTACTTTGCTCCCCTTCAGAACAATCTCAAGGTGGTGAGACCCCCACTAGCAGGCAGCCATCGTATCAACAGGGTCCTGAGTCCCCCTAGGACAGCTTGGGGTTGGCCCAGGCCTTCTCCTGGGTGAGGACAGGGAGGAAGACCATTGTGGCTATTATAAGACTGGGCATGTAAGATGTAGGAGTGCTCAGGTGGAAAATGCTCCTGTGGCTCAGCAGTCAGATGGAAACAGAGTATTTGCATGACAAAGAAGCCATGATCTGGGGTATTTCTCCTAAAATGGCACCACCAGCTCACACCTGTCCTTTAACCTGGGTTTGTGTCTGAGTCCTGGCCAGGGTCAAGAGGCTCCCTCCTACTCATGGAAGCTGCAAGGGAAATGGGATCTCCCTGCCAAGGCTTAGTGGTGTGCAAAGCAAGGAACAGCCACTCATTGTGTGCAGTCTCTCCATTTCACATGAGAAGGTTGAAACCAAGGCGAGGAGACACTTGTCATCATGGGACAGCTGAAGTTGGAGACACTGCCTTCTCTTCCCAGATCCTCCAAGAGGTTCCTGACTGAATCAATCATCCAGGCATCTCTTTTACTTCTCCAGGCAGCCCTTGAATGGGTTTACTAGTGCAGGATCAACCAGCACTATTTCCCGTTACTCATGATACAGCAACTGGGATCCTCTCCCAGCTTTTAGACAGAGCCACTGACCTTGATACAGCCTTTAGGGGATTCTCATTCTCATTATTTTCATGGGAAAGTGTCAACAATACTTTCCAAATCAGGCTGACGCCTGGATGACTGTCCCAGGATGGAGAAACCAACGGGCTGTGATCACCCTACCCAATCTATTTCACTGGTAAATAACATCTGTGCACGTACACTCAAGGAACAGAGCAAAACCGTGAAGAGTAACCCTTCTGATGGCCTCTAATTTTCCTTCTCATGCTTCTACCACCACCGGAGTGAGGACATTTAGGCAGTCTGAGGACATTTAGACAGTAGGCAATGCATGGAGCACATGTGAGTGGTGGAGCATGGAGTGGCTGCAGGCCAGCCCCAGGGCCATCATCAGCCCCAAGAACGGGACTTCCCTGCAGCTAATGAGTCCATGTGCTTTCAAGAGCATCCAGCTGCTGTGACCTGGTGCCCTCCAGCACGACCTCCTTCCTTAGCCAGGCCCCATTCAGATCATTAACTCACAAGGAGCCACCACTGACAACGACTAATGGCTCGTTTGCCACTCGGCAGCCAAAAGTGATCAGCAAGGGGGCAAAGGGCTTAATGCAGGCCACTGTCAATGTGCCCACATTGGGCCAGCACCCTCATCTTTGTTTAAGGCAAAATTCACAGGGGAGGCTGCAAAAATCCTGCAATGGATCCTGGCTTCATGGCAGAGGTCATCAGCTCTCCTTGGGTGGGTGCACAACCAGGGCCGAGGCTGGCACCTCATTTCCCTTGAGCAATGCTGGGATTCAGCTCTAACTTCTAGCTAAAGTCTGCTTCTCTCCACGGGTCCTTCACTGCAGCTGCTCCCCACAGCCAGGGGAGCTCAGCTTGCAGTGCAGCACCATGTTGTAGGTAGGTGGGGTTGGTGTCTTCTCACACACGATAGGACAAGAGGGAACAGCCTCAAGCAGAGCCAGGACAGGTTTAGATGGGATATGAGGAGAGATTTCTTCACAGAATGGGTTGTCCAGGCATGGCACAGGTTGCCCAGGGCAGTGGTGGAGTCCCCACCCCTGGAGGAATTTAAAAGCCATGTGGATGTGGCACCTGGGGACATGGGTTAGTGGGGGCCATGTCAAAGCTGGGGCATGGTTGGACTTGACGGCCTTGGAGGGCTTTTCCAACCAAAATGATTCTGTGATTCCACCTAAAAACCATTCAGATTGCTGTCTGAGGCACAAAAGAATTCTCACGGGGCAGTAAATGGGAGTTTCTGGGCTAAGAAAAGGCTGCACCTGAATCACAGTTTCATTAACCCTCGAAGAAGAGTGGCTGTGAACAAACATGCTCATGATCCACCCTCTGAACCAGAAGATGCCCTGGTGCCCTTGTAGCAGTTTCCAAAATAGGATGGGCACTGCAGAGGGCAGTTCATTCTCCTGTTCCCAAAACACACGTGCAATGAGAAGCTACAAATCAACCAGGCCTGCCTGTGGCTTCCCCTTCAGCCACAAGGTCCCTTTTAGCTTCTTGGGGTGGTTTGCAGAACGAATCGAACACGCCCTCCTGTTGATGACATTCAGGTTTCTAATTACCCTCCCTGAATACATCACTGACGTGCCACATCAGCTCACTCGCGGGGCTGCTCCTCTCACCACATGTCGCCAACAGTGGAGCTTCTGCCTCTCTTCAGCACACTAACCTCCCCATCGCCTGGCTGGGCTGAGCTGCTGGGCTGGGAAGGATGATTCCCAGATAAACTGGTGATGGGGAATGCTTGTCCTGCTCTTGAAGTCAAGCCCATGTGAAGAAACAGCCTTTATCACAGAACCACAGGGCAGTTTGGGTTGGGAGGGACCTTTAAAGGCCCTCTAGTTCAACTCCTCTGCCATGAGCAGGGACATCTTCAACTAGAGCAGGTGGCTCAGAGCCCTGTCCAGCCTGACCTTGAATGTTTCCAGGACTGGGGCATCCACAGCTTCTCTGGGCAACTTGTGCCAGTTTACCACACTCATTGTAAAAAACTTCTTCCTAACCGCTGATCTAAATTGATCCTCCTTCAGTTTAAAACCACCACCCCTTGTCCTATTGCACCCGGTTAAGAAGTTTGTCCCCATCTTTCTTCTGAATCTTCCTTTAGGCCCTGCCAGGGGCTCTGAGCTCTCCCTGGAGCCTTCTCTTGTGCAGGGGAGCACCCCCAGCTCTCCCAGCCTGGCTCCAGAGCAGAGGGGCTCCAGCCCTGGGAGCATCTCTGGACTGACTCCGACAGGTCCATGTCCATGCTGAGGACCACCAGAGCTCTCTCCAGGGTGTCTACACTACGGACAGCCCCACCCTCAACAGAACAAGCACTCAACATATTTCCAGTGGACTTCCAAGGCTGCCCTCCCTGCTCTAGCCCTGACCAGCCAGCAGCTGGAATGTAGCTCACCTGAAGCACAGGAGTGCCCTGGTCATGCCCTTCCCCGTGTCCAGGCCAGGGGGTGACCCCCAGGGACAGCCTGCTAAACCTGCACCAATCCCTGGCACACCAGGTAGGATCCAGCTCCAATTAAGGCGTCTCAGCTGGGGTGCCCACATACAGATCCCAGCTTTAGTTGCCTTAATGCAGGTTCTCATTGCTACACTGGACTCCTCAAGCTATCCCAGACCCATGCCTGGCTTTGCCAGACAAAACCCTGGACCTGCATCCCTCCTGACTGACAGAGGGAGACTAAGCAATGTGTCCTAGGGTAAAAGTGGACAGCTATGCCCAGCAGCTGAATTGTGACCTGCACGTGTGGTGGCTGCCCCAGCTCTTCCTGCAGCCCACGGGGATGCAGTTGGCACAATTTGGGGTGTTTGGTTTGAGTGAGCCATTTAGTTACTCAAACTCCAGTATCTATTTTGGGGTGTGAAACACCCTCCAGACTCCACTGGCCAAACATCCACTGACTCTAAAAGGAGATTGGGCACCAAGTTAATATTTTTATCTCCCACTGCAGCCTACCTCCAGCTCCTGGTCTAAGTTTCAACAGCTCCAAAATAAAACCCATTTGCATGGGATGGGGATGCCCTGAAGCTCTGCTCTCTCAGGCCCCTGCTGTGATGAGCAGCACAATCCTGGCACATCCACACTTCCAGGACGGTTCCAGTGCTCGTGTGCCTCCTCCATAATAGGACTGAAACAAATAAATTTGACAAAGAACGGAGAAAGAACAACTGATATGCAAATCCATGTCATAAATCATTCACCAAATCTGTTCTGCAGTTTTGAAATAATCTTGGAGGTTGCTTCCCAAGTGCTGTTTGCAAACCCTCTGTTAATCTGGGAAGCAGATACTGCTACAGTAGGGTGTATTACAGCATCTTCAAGAAATCCCCATCAAATATCACTTTAAAATGCCCATGACTTTTGCAATCAGTAGTTTTTAAATCTTCTTGGCATATCTGAAAACTGAACATCATAAAAAAACCTTTTCCTGTGATTCAGCTGCAATGAGTCTAAGCCTGGGGAAGAGCTCATCTCACATCTCCCTTCATGCCCAGGTGACCCTCAAATTCCTCCCAGAGGCCTCTGCCCATTTCCTTCATATGCTCTGACAAGTCTTTGACTTCCCCAGACTCTTCCTGAGCTTCACTGAAAGCCTGCATTGCCTCAAACAGGGCAGTGCCCTGGAGTTGCCCTCTAGAATCACAGGAGCCAAGTCACCCACGTCCCTGCAGAAAAAAAACCCACATGGAAAACATACTCTGAAAAGGCATTTCTACCATGCCCTGGCACAAATGGACATTTCATTGCCTAGGAGAGTGTTTGGGATGATTACTGCTGGGGTTTTTTTATTGCCAGCGACTGTTTCTTCCAGCAAAAAAAAAAACCCGCCCTGAGACAGATCATCCCTCCCAGCTCGGAAAGAACTGAGTTGTGGATCGTGCTCAGAAGGAGGAGCAACCTGGCTGCATCTTTGGGCTGACATCCTTTCCAATCTCCAATGCTCAGTTTTCCCCTTCCTGAGTGAAAATGGAAACAACAGTGTCAGCTGTGGTTGGAAAGGCCTGTGACACCTACAGGTGAGAATTGTAGGTAAGACAGTGCTGCACTCCTCTAGAAATGGGGGGAGAGGGAAAGGCAGCAAAGGGGGGAAAACCCCACATAATAAATAATACTCTACACATTACACAAAATGAATGCATTAAAAAACCAATCCTCCAAGAAGCAGCTGCTTCATTCTTTGCTGTTGATAGGATCAATGTAAGAGAGGAAATTACCACCTTGTGTTCTGCAACACATCACACCGACTTTCCTTTACAAACCCTAATGCTCCTGATTGCAGTGCCAATTTAAAATTTACCATAAAACGCAGAATCTCATAAACTTTACAACCTCAATCACACTCAGCCAGTGTTTTCACCCAAATCACATGCACAGGCACCCGCTCTGCTCTCCAAGGCAGATACACAACAACGTGCTGCTGACAGCAAATGGGAGAGCAAACCAGGGCACCACAGCTGGGATCTGTCTGTCCTGGGCAGCCTGGATGAAAAGAGAAGGAGTCAGGTTGGAAAAAAAGATGGGAAGTGCACCCTCAGATCTCTGTGAGACAGCTCATCCCATGCCCAGCAGGATGAAGGGTAGCCAGAACCACTGTTTACGATGAAGGTGGGGAGGCCCTGGCACAGGGTGCCCAGAGCAGCTGTGGCTACCCCATCTCTGGAAGTATCCAAGACCAGGCTAAACAGGGCTTGAAGCAACCTGGGATAGGGGAAGGTGTCCCTGCCCATGGCAGGGGATGAAAGCAGACAGCCTTTAAAGGTCCCTTCCAACCCACACCATTCTATGATTATTTAATCAAACACAACATGACCTCAGATGCAGCAGCTCTGGCACCCCGAACACATCAAGGTGGCACCAGCATCCCATGATGCTGAGCCGATCTCCTTGCACTGGGACATGCTTAAAGCATAGCTGTTTGAAGCCCTTTTGCAGGCTCTGATGGAATACCCCAAGTCATTTCCCTAATCCTGGGTGTCCTTCAGAAATTTAAACCCATGCAGCTCCTACAGAGAGGATGATGTGAGTTTCTAATGCAGGGAAGGAGCATGCAAATACGCCCGTGCCATGAGCTGACCATTTGCTTTTGCAGCCTTGGGTTGCACTCAAGGGTTAACAAGAGAAAAACTAATTAGGCTCTTAATTTTGCTTCCTACATAAATCTAAATCCTTTCGCTGTTGTCACTATGACAGAAAACCCACTTCTCTGCAGGGCTACAAAGGATTTTGGCTAAAGCATAACAAAAAGATGTATATTTCAAGTTGCACTTCCCCAGGAGCCATAAAACTCCACTCAGTGTCTGCAGTCTGCACACACCCTGTAAGCTCTGGCTTAAAATTCTCACTCAGCTCAAAACTACAGGATATATTTGGGGATAAAAGTAATTTTTGCAATCAGCTGCTTGCCTTTGTGACTGATTGGAAGTGCGATGAGACGGATGCTTGAAGACACAGCAAGGGTTAAACCTTGGGAGAGGACAGGCAGGACTTGGGGATGAAGTAGTTGATCAAAGGGTGGCTCAGAAGTTATTTAAAAATAAACCAGAAAGTAGAACTTCCCGGCGGTTGCCGCTGTAATTACAATGCAGACAACGGAGCCGTGGTGCTGTTAAGGTTACTGGATTTTCCTAGCAGCTGTGTTTAATTTACTTAAAACATGCAAAGCCATCAGGTCAGATCCCATTAGCAGAATCTCTCCAGAGCACTGCAAGAGCCTGGCCAGCCCAGTACCACAGAAATGCTGAGGGCAAAACACAAGTGTAAAATATCCCTGGAGAAGCAAGACAGCAACGTGCACCGCCTTCCCCCTTGGCTGTGGCAGAGGCTGGGTGGTCAGTCCTTCCTGCTCATCCAAGGACCTGTCCCCTGTCCCTTTACTCCCATCATAAGCCATCTATGCTACGGTCTCCTAAGATCACCAGAAACAGAAATCTGTGATGGAGAAAGATCTGGGATCAAGCATTCAGGGAAGTCCTTCAAGTGTGTTTTTGCTATCATCCAGGTTCTCTGTGTGTCCTACAACTCTACAATGTCCCACCTGGATCCCTCTACTCTCCAAGCATCCCCCTGACTTCCACGCTGCCTTAGAAGACCCACTAATCCTGAATCATGTCCAGAGTTCCTCTCAGAGATGGGAGCTTGGTGGATTTATGGGTCAGGATTCCCCCCCTGGAGCTTTGTTCACACGTATATAATTTGGGGCCACATGATTCATCAGGAGTCTTTCCAAAACACAACTACAAAAATTACACCCTCTTTGTCAGGAAAAAACCTTCTAGAGATACTTTTCTGTTTTGTTTTTGTTGTTGTTGTTGTTTTTCATTCTTTTAACACTGCCTCAGCCCTGGTGCATCAGGGTTTCATCTTCTGTTTGTGGCCCCTGCCAGCTCGATTCTCTTTCTAAAATTAGCATCCTGAGAGAGGTAATTGCTACAACAGGAGTTGTTAGGTCACGTTTCGGTCCCTGCATATCAGGCTAAGTGCTTCTGCAGCCACCTACAACCACCTCAGAGTCTGAACCTCAGACATGTCCTGCTCCACCGAGCCCCACAGAGTGATGCAGCTTTAACGTGTGCTGATGCCAAAAAAAAAAGAGAACTGAAGACAAGGATAGGTAATACACCACAGGCTCCCTTCTGCACATGACCCCCATATATAGTCATTCCTACAGAGAATGGGCAAATAAAGTAAAATAAAACACTAGAAAATACAAGAAAATGTATTTCCCAGATAAGCTGTGGCTGCCCCTGGATCCCTGGCAGTGTCCAAGGCCAGGCTGGACGGGGCTTGGAGCACCCTGGGATAGTGGAAGGTGTCCCTGCTCATGGCAAGGAGGTGGAATTAGAAGATCCTTAAAGTCTCTTCCAGCCCAAATCATTCTGTGATTCTATGACTCTATGAATAGAATAGAATAGAATAGAATAGAATAGAACAAAGCAAATAAAAATAAATAAAATAAAATCATCCTAAGTAAAACATTGCAAATAGTAGGCAAAAAATGTGAAGGAATGGGTTTGTTTATGGGAAATCTGAAAACATCTGACCAAGCTGCATGACCCTCATTGCCATCAGAACCCCTCCTGAAATCAGCATCTCCTGCCACTGTGTGCAATAAACCCCAGCCTGGCCCTGGAGTCCCTGGAGCAGCTTGAGATCATTCTTCCAAAATAAAAACTCCAACATAAACTCATCCCTCATGGCTTAGAAAGGTGTGAGACTTATTTGCATAATAAATGACAAGTCAGGAATATAGCTTTGTGTCAGATCACCCTCCCTTCCCTTTGAAAGAAATCTATTTATTCTGAGTGAGTCGTCTCTTTTCCAAATAAATGGTGTTTGTAGTCAGTTTAGCTGGCATGATACACATTCTTTTGCATGCCTGTAATGAATTTTCACAGCCAGAGCCCTAATCCAGTCTAGTCATGGAGGGTTTATCACGACCTCTTATTTTATTTCTACCAGTAAATGGGAATTGCTTTCCTTATCACTATCTAGAAGCACCTGAGTGATTTTTGCTTCATATTTCCTATCCCACTGGAATTCAGGATGAAGCGTTATCTGATGCTGTACAATTGTCACTCATGTTAGCTGCCTTTTCACTTTAATTTGTTGGATTTATTGCTCTTCCTTTTTTTTTTTTTTTTTCCCCAAGAGATTTTACTTCAGATCTGAGCCCCTCCTTGCTCTTTTCCATCCTCCTGGTCAGATTTCTTGGGTGATCTTCAGGAAGGCAGGATCAAGGCTTGTCTTGCCTTCACCTGCCTGATGCCTTTCAGCAACCTGGGCTAGTGGAAGGTGTGCCTGCCCATGGCAGGGGGGTGGAACAAGATGAGCTCTGAGGTCCCTTCCAACCCAAACCATCCTAGGATGCCTTCCCTTGGCAGAGCACTCAACCCCTGGGCTTGTCCCAACCCCTCCCACCTTCCTCCACTGGGGAAGCATAAAACTATGCAGCAACAAGCAGAAATCATCTCTAACTCTGAGTTCAAACAAATCCATGAGAGCAAGGGCTTGCTGGCGTGATCCCTATGGCTGCTGCAAGCAGGGAGCAGGTACACAGCGCTGAGCTCCAGAAAACTGGACCTGCTGCTGCTGCTGCTGGAAAGGCAGGAGAAGACCTGTAAATCCTGGAGATAACACTGTGATGGATCAGTAGTGGCAAGACATTAACCTTCACTCTTGAGGAGACACCCAAATGATAACACCTGTAGCCACGCCACTCCAGAGTTATCAGTCTTGTCACTCGTGAAGATAAATCTATCTGACCTAAGCCATCATCCTACACCACTCTGCCTTCCTTGCTCAAAATCCTCGTAGATACCAGCAGGGATCAGGAAAATCACACCTAATAATCAATTGAGTGTGTGCAACTATGCTCACATGGAAACCATTTCCTTCAGTATGTTAAAATAATTCCTCAGAGCAGGGGAAAAACATGGTAGGCTTGAAAGCTGGTCTGCAGGGAAAGTGCTACATGTCAGTGACAACTGTGGAAGGACAGAAAACAGCTACCAAAGCCTCAAGGACCTGTCACGCAGAGGAAAATGTAAGTTAATTAAAGCCACTTAAACAAATACATCTGGGACAGGGGCATGGGATGTAGGGAGGGAGAATGAAGTGATATTAAAAGCTCAGACACATGGTGAATCCCAGACAGGAGGCAAGGAAACCTATCTGGTAGAATCCAGAGGAGCCCCTTGCCCTGGAGCTGTGCCAGAGGGGGCAGTGAGAGCCCCCCCTGCCCCGGGGCTGTGGCTCACCTTTGGGCACAGCATTGTCCCACAGCCCCATGGGGATGCACAGGCTCAGCAGATCCACCCTTCCTCTGGAAAACAGCACCCAGGCTCCACTGATGCTCTCCTGGACCAAACAGTGCCAGCTTGGAATTATAAATCCAACATTCCCCTTCCCAACCTCTTCCCTCCTGCCCCTATCACAACATTCAGCTGAAATGAGAACCATGGGCAAAGCATCCCTCTGGAGAAGTGTAACGATGGAAATCCACCTCAAACACACCACCAGAATCCACATCAGCTCCACCTTCCCTCGCTCCTCCTCTGAACACAGGCTCCCCCAAGCCCCCAGAGCTGATCTTCCTCCTACTACGCTCAAAAGATGATGAGCACAGGCTGCTCACACCAGCCCTGCTGATATAAAACCACAAGAAGAAGGATTTGGATAGGCTCTGCATATTTTTTTATTGCAATCAGCTCCCAAAGAAACTTAAAATGTTGGTGCTTTATATATTCCTTCAAGCATTGATTCAAAAGTGGAAACAAAACACCTACACGAGGCTGGGTCATCACGGAGATGCTGAGCTGGCCTCTTGAGATATTCCTGCTTGGGAAGCAGGGCTGGCCAGCCTCAGCACGAGGCTGACGGCAGGGGAAACAGGAAGCAAATCCATCTGCACACCATCAAGCCCCCGCTGCAGGATGACAGCATGCAAGACTGCTGTCTGCAGGAGGAACTCTTGCCATGGCATCAGCCCAACCCAGTTGGAGCGCACGGAAACACAGATGGAGTGAGGAGGATCCAGGCTTCCAAAGCAGCTTAGTTTCCCACCCTCCTTTAACTGCTGGGATGGGGGTGATGCAGCAAACCCAACACCAACCCAGCATGCTCCTCCAGGAGAGCCACGGGGCTGCTGGAATATGGTTGTCTTGGTTAGCAGGGAGCCAAAGGAAGGAGGAGTTAGTGAAGGACCTGGGTCACGCAGGACAAGGTCTGAGATCTCCTTCACCCCTCAGCATATTTTCTAACACCAAACCAGGCTTATTTATGCATATTCTATTCCAGCCCTGGGTGAGATTAACTCATCACAAGTCCCATGGCTCCAGGGAGAGCTCAGAGCCCCTGGCGGGGCCTAAAGGGGCTCCAGGAGAGCTGCAGAGGGACTTGGGACAAGGCATGGAGGGACAGGACACGGGGAATGGCTTCCCAGTGCCAGAGGGCAGGGACAGATGGGATATTGGGAAGGAATTCCTGGCTGGGAGGGTGGGGAGGCCCTGGCACAGGGTGCCCAGAGCAGCTGTGGCTGCCCCTGGATCCCTGGCAGTGTCCAAGGCCAGGATGGACACTGGGGCTTGGAGCAACCTGGGACAGGAAGATGTCCCTGCCCATGGCAGGGGGTGGAACAAGGTGAGCTTTAAGGTCCCTTCAACACAAACTATTCTGCAACTCTAGGGCTCTGCAGACAGCATTAGAGCCTGGTCTAAGGCAGCCCAGGATCACAGCCCCCTCTTTGCCTGCAGCTCTGGGCAG
>VWZW01001647.1:396829-419796 GCA_013397115.1 Edolisoma coerulescens
CCTCCCCAGGGTGACTTCCTTAACACAGCCCAGCTGCCTGCCCCCACCCGACAAGGGCTGATAGATTTGTGCTGTCCCATTAGGGTGGGGTAGGTACATTTATTTCCTCTTTGGAAAAAAAGGAAAGAAAAAAGGAAAAAAATATGCAATTAACCTTTTCCTCTCCTTGCAACGGGCAAGAAACTTCCCTGCCACAGAAATAGTTCCAGGACTAAGATATCTGTTCCCACAGCTGCACCAGTGCTATTCTGGCCGAGCTAAAATTAAAGAGCTGAAGTTGTATGTGGGCCTTCATGAAACTGTCCTGGGGACCACAAGATTAGAGGGCCGGACGGTGACCTGAGAGGCCGAGGTCTATTCTCAGCTGCACCAAGGGATCCTCATGTGTGTCCGAGCATGTTTCTCCACCCGTGTTTAACAGACTCCTGAAATGGGTTTGGGTTGAAGGGACCCAAATATCCAGTTCCAACCCCCTGTCATGGGCAGGGACACCTTCCACTATCCCAGGTTGCTCCAAGCCCCGTCCAGCCTGGCCTTGGAGACTTCCAGGGATGGGGCAACCACAGCTGCTCTGGGCAACCTGTGCCAGGGCCTCCCCACCCTCATCAAAAAGACTTTCCTCATCATACCTAGTCTGAATCTCCCTGCTTTTAATTAAAAACCATCAACCTCGTCCTACCACAACAGGCCCTACTAAAAACTCTGTCTTATATCTTTCTTCTAAGCCCCCTTTAAGAAAGACCAACAGATCTTGCCTGGTCACTTCCAGTGCCCATCCTAACGCCAGCCAGAGATCCAACAGCACTAAAAAAACACAGGATAACCCCAACATCCCAGCCACCATCCCACCATGAGCAGGTCCTCTGCCAACAACTGTGCTGGCTATTGTTGGTCACATAAAGCCCGGTGCAGCGGCCCCACTGTCAGCACGCAGCTCATTACTCTGCCAAAGGGCTTTGAAACGCTTGGAATATGAAAGGTGCTCCATCAGATCAAATTCAGCTTCGTTTGCTATTACAATGCAGCACATTTCTTTTGTCTGCAACTTTTGATGACGCGCAATTGTTCCCCTCAGTCAGTATTTCGGAGTCATTAGCTGGAATTAGTAAAGTTCCCGCTGCCAGACTTTTCCAAGGCTCTGTTCTCATGCTACAAAGAGTTGATGAGGAGTTGTCCTGCTTTCACTGAGCTGGAGGCGCAGCGGGGAGCGTTCTGGGGGGAGCAGGCAGTCTGCTCAACTCCACTTTTCCCCTGCAGGCACCGGGAAATGCGCCTGCAGGCAAGATGCTGTGGGTGGTCACACGGGGCTGGCGCTTCCCAGCCAGCAGGGAACCTGAGATCCTTGGTATCTCTGGTGGGACCAAGGGAAGGGGTACACCTAATCATGTCCATATTTGGGCAGCATATCCCACAAAGTTCGGGTTTCTCTCCCAGAAATCCCCCACTCCCAAATCTAGAGGCGCCAGCCTTGAAGAGGTCACCTTTCTCCGGGTGAAGGGGCCTCTACTTGGCATCTTCCTTGGTGAAAATACTTGGATGTGCCTGACCTTGTCCTCCAACCTCTTGCTCATGTCACACCCTTCCAGCTATGTCAGAAAGGCTCAAGTATCAAGACCCTTCTTCCTGAAGGCATTTATACACAGAGCATCCACCTCTCTGGGCAACCTGTGCCAGGGCCTCACCACCCTTGTCACAAACAATTTCTTCCTTCTATCTAGTCTGGATCTCCCCTCCTGGTGTAAAACTATTCCCTTTTGTCCTGTCCCTCCATGCCTTGTCCCAAGTCCCTCTCCAGCTCTCCTGGAGACCCTTTAGGCACTGGCAGGGGCTCTGAGGTCTCCCAGGAGCCTTCTCCTCTCCAGGATGAACACCCCCAGATCCTAGTCTGCCTTCTGATCAATTTTGTGTTTTTCTCTGATAGAGGATTCACTCCTATTCATGCTTAAGGAGTTCCAGAAAAAAACAAAGTGATAAAGCTCCACAGGATAGTGGAGTGTGCCCATCGGATGTCATTGTCTGGCCCCAAGGGCACAGCTCAGATCTGGGGACCACAGCAGCTCCAACTTGCACTCACCCCACCTATGGGTGGAAATTCCAGTTTCAATTCCCAGCTCCGGCCATCCCACCACCTTTTCTGGATGCAATGGAGGTATTTGGCCACTACAATCCTGAAACAAAACTAGGAGCAAACCAACCTTACAGGGACACCCGCGTGGAAAAGGGCTCAGCGCTGAACCCAGCTCCTTTAGCAGATGATCATCCTTCACATGGGACTATGCTTCCACCTCATAAGGATTTCCCTGGAAATCACCTCACAGATCATCCCACCTAACATTCACAACAGCATTTCCAGTGGGACACAACCAAATGCAGGCAATTCACAGCTCTCACCTTACATTTTTTAAAGTAACAGGCTACAATAAAGCAGCCTGCCCAGATTCCAGCCTAATCTAAAAACATCTTTATGGTTTCTAATTTTAGCACTAATCTTCCTTTGCTATGGTTGTGTGATTTCTAATTATTTTATCCCCAAGCCCTGCTTTGATGGATAGCTGTACCTTTTCCAATGCCAAATGACTTGTAAAGTGCCTTTAAAAAATACGCTGATCATTTCAGCTTCATTTCCAGTTCCTACACAAATAACATTCTCATATATGGCTTCACTGTGGAAATACTATTATTATTATTAAAATAATAGCAATAAAAGCAATACAATTTAAAAAGGAGAGCTCCATTCCTCAGGATGATCCCAATCTGCTCCCACAAACACCATATTTTCTCTTAAAATCTGATAAAGAGCAAAAAATCTGTTATCGAGATATGGATCTCTTAACAACTCAATGCCTTTGGCTTGGCATGGCTCCCAGAACATTTTGCCTTTATCTATCCCTATTTTCAGGTTACAACTCATGGAAGAGCAATCGGCCAGGCCGAAACCTCGGGGGGGACTTTGCGAGGGGCGATGTGAAGCAGTGGCAGAGACAGATTTGCCTTGATGTTCCCCGGGAGCATTGCCTACCCAAGCCCGCTGAATTTGGAGCAGCAAACACCGGCCCTGGGCTGAAGATGTGTTGCAGGGGCTTAATATGAGCCTCCAGCCCAGGATCCTCATAGGCAGGTGTTTTCTCTCCTTCCGTGCTCACCTGAAGCAACCTCTCGACCCTCCTAATTGCTGACCTAGATCAAGTCTGGATCCGATTCTGTTAAATTTGAAATTTGCACAAAAATTTATTGGGGGAGGGGACGCTGCCTGAGGACTGTTTCAGGATGCTGAGGCAGCTGCCTGCCAGTGGCATGTCCAAGTAGGACCTGCCACCAGCAGCCAGCACCAGAGCAGGGGACACAGACACAGGGCTGGTGGATGTTTGTTGGGTTATTTCCTTCCCCAGGATTTATACCGAGCTCCGGTCAATTGGAAAACATCCACTTGACCTGTGACTTTTTTGTTTTAGTTATACTCCAAGCTTTGACAGCAGCAGTTTAAACACAAAGCATATGAGTTTTGGCACCGAGGGAGCACCCCACTCCCACAAATTCTGAGTGGATATGGAAAAACACCGCACTGCAGCCCTGATGGCGAACATATTTCTTCTTTCTCATTCTTCATGTTCCTCTCTTTCACTTTCTGAGCCTGTTTCACGACCCGTGTCTTCTCCCTCCCCACTGGAAACATGAGCTTAGCTCCCCAACGCACTATCCAAGGGAGGAGGACATGGGTTGTGGTGTTCTAATTGCCTGCACAGGGCTGTGTTACAGAGGGTTTGAAATGAAGATTGTCAAAACAAGAAACAACCCAGGCAAGGTCCTCCTGCCTGGGTCCTGAAAATGTCACCACACAGAGCGGCAGAGGATGGAGAAAAGCCCTCCGTTCCTGCATGGACAGAGAATGCCCTGGGAGAGTGGGCAGTGAGACCATCTGCCCTCATGCCTCTCTGATCTGAGAGCTGGGCTTTAACCTGTGCTGAAACCAGTGTGGAGCTGTTTTTTATTGACTTGGGGAAAAACTCAGCAAATCAGGTTAAAAATGACAACCCTCTGTTGACTGACAATTTTATCAGCGTAGAAAATTTTGTATGGAATGTCATCTCGCTCAGGAAGTCAATCCCACAGGAAATCCTTCATCCTTAGTGCTTTGGAGTAACATCCACAGCATCCTGCTGGCTTCCTTCTTACTCCTCTAAAAACCCACCCCTGAGATCCTCACCTCTCGAGCTCATGCTCGGTGTTTGAGCTGGCCTTGCTGGGATAAAAGCACAAATCTTGGGTCTAATCCTGCCCACGTCCCCCCAGGCAAGGCACCAGGCTGACACATCTCCATCAAGGTGCAGAGCAGGACAGTGCCAGGCCCCAAGCTCTTTGATTTCCATCTATCCACCTTGGAGCAAGGACTTAAAGTACCTCAAAGGCACAACAGTGAGGCCAGGTCTGGAGGAGAGAATGAAGCTACTGTAAACCCAGATAAAGAAGGTACTGGATTTATTTTAAAAAGCATCTGTAGGTTTTGAGCAATTCTTAAATTCTTAAAGGCCTGACCTGAACAAGCATCCTTGCCAACAAATATTGGTATTTTAAGCCTTTGACTGCTTTTGATGAGAGCAAAAACCTTTTTTGATATTGACTGATTGTTTTTACAGCTCTCTGCAAGTTAACTTCAGGAGAACTTCCCAAGAACAAGAGACGGTGACCGTTACCAGAATGGCAATCCAGCAATTCCAGGATGCCCCACCCCTGGAAATATTCCAGTTAAATTGGATGGGACTCTGAGAAACCCAATCTAGTTGAGTATGTCCTGTTGCAAGGGGGTTGGACTGAATGGTCTTTAGGGTCCCTTCAACACAAACCATGCTATGATTCCCCCTCTGGAAGCAAAGCAGGTATTTTGTTTCATGTTTGAGGGATCAGTGGTTTTATTGTAGTGTCAAGCCACTGATCCAGAGCGACAACCTTTAGGAGGAAAAAAAAATCCACAGGTTCATGGGACAAACAACCAGGAATGTCCTTTCAGATGGCCAGCATAGCCCAGAACACCAAATTTCCCCCATCATCCAGGCAGAGAATTAGAATAATTACCTAGAGCCTGATCCTGAAAGGTGCTGAGTGCAGTCAAGTGGTCTCTGCTCATAGAGTTCAGTATCTCAGGGGCTCTCAGCAGGGTCAGTCTTGGAGCCTGGGCAAAACAAGACAGGTTGGTCTTAGTCCAGTTATTTGTAAATAAACCTACACGACCTATAATTAAAAAAAATGAATCCAAAACCATTCCAGCTCCACGTGCCGGCCACGTTTTCCCGTGTGGGGAATTAACTCAAGGGTCACGCAGAGTGTGGCTGAGGAGATGCTCTCCAACCCACAGGCACTCTCTGCAGATCAGGATGGATGCCTGCAGCACACAGGAGAGAAATTACACGGGGATGTGTCCACAGAGCTTCAATCCACATCCAGGAAAACCCACACAACATTCCTCGGGAGCGCCGCATTATCCAAGCCACCGCACCCGGACACGTCACAGTGCCACACCACCCCAGGGCTCACACACCTTCCTGGCCGAAGACAAACCCCAGGGCTGCCTCACCAAATCTACAGGCAGCAGCAAACCTGGAGATCAGAGAACTTAGCCGGGTTTCCAGGGAGGAAGAGGAGGAACATTCCCCTCCCCACGCTCCCCAGCGCGCCGGCCCCGGGCGGGCACAGCCGTGCCAAGGGCAGGGTGAAGGGACGGAAGGGGATGACGGGGACAGGATGACGGTATCCTCCTCCACGCAGCCCTTTGTTCTGGGAGGTCCCCTGGGATACTGGGCTCAGGGGGGCCAAGTCCTCCTTCTTCCCCTACAAGGGGAACGCATGAGGGGAGGAAAACAATGCTCTCCCCTCAGCTGCCTAATGGCAGAACAAAAGCACAGTGATCCTTTCCAAAACTGTCTTTTGAGGAACAGACCATGGAGCCTGAAGTCCCAGTATTTCTGCTGTATTTATTTTTGGATGAACCCCAGCCTGGCAGCGTCTTTCTGTCCTTCCTCCAGGCTCTTGCAGGACCCGCCCAAAGCCACTGGGGTCGTGCAGGACTTGCACAGACCTCAAACCCCATCAGGAATTTCACACCCAGTACCTCGTAGAGGTGACAAAACCAAAGGTGATGTTCCTTCACCAGACCCCACCACAAACACACCACGGCCACGGGGTAGAAGGGGCAAGGTTGGAACAAGCCAGTCAGGTGGAAGGTGTCCCTGCCCATGGCAAGAGGTGGAACTGGATGGTTTTAAGGTCCCTTTCAACCCAAACCATTCTGTGATTCTATGACAGCCCTGTTTCAGTAGGATGCATTTGGCAGGAAGGGTCTGCCCCAGCCTGATACCACTGAAACTGGGACCAAACCCCATTTAAGCCAAAACTAGTACAAAAACTACCTTTGATTGTTGAGCAGAGATGGCTGCTAGGGAGCAGAAGGGGATTTCTGCTGTGCTGATTGCTCATGGAAAGTCCCTGACTGGCCCGCAGCCGTGGAAAAAACGGAAAACAGAACTTTAATACCAAGTTGGTGGCAGGCTGTCTATTTTTCTCTCCTGTGACTAGTTACCATGGATAGATTTCTGAGGTCGACCACACAATTGTTCACTGCACCGCTCCTATTAAACAGAGGATGAGCAAATCATCCCATTTGTACCGTACTTTAATTTCCAGAAATTCTTTGTTCGTTTGTTTGCTTAAATTATTTCTCTCATTTGAGGAAACAATGCAGTCTTACGAAGTGAGGGCCCAAATCTCCCGAGTCACCCTGCTGTGGTTCATTACTTCCACACTAGTTAACAAGGCCAGTAATTTCCCTAAGGTTTAATAGAAAATCCTCTTTCCAGAAGGCAGAGAGACAGGACATTTTAACAAACTCCCTGTATCCCGGTTATGTCATAGGTGAGGGATATCCTAGGCAAGCCACAGGTCCTCCTAAGGGTTAGTGTAAAAAAAAGCAGGTAGCCTAAATGGAGCTTTTTTCACCCCAAATTACTCCCTCAGCTGGGGAAGCGGACCTGGGGGTACCACGTCCCTTGCTCAGAGCATTAGCTGCAGCTCCACTGGCAATGGGTTCCTGAAGCATCCCAGTCCTCATCCCAAAATAAAAGCATGGTTGAAGTGGATGATACTGGAGAGGCAGATCCAAGGTGTACCTGGGGTGGGTGTGGTGGGAGAGGTGGGCCTGCAGCCCATTTCATTAACGATATGGACAGCAAAGCACACAGAATACCTGCCAATTACCTGCCCATAAACTGCCCTTCCCACTTCTGCCAACCTGTTTCCATGACCAAACCAGAAGAAAAAATTAAAGACTGGAATAAATACAGGAGAAGAGCTTGTGAAAAAAAGGCAAATACGTAAAACATATACACATATATATTGGAATTGCAGAATAATTTGGGTTGGAAGGGACCTTTAAACTAAAAAAACAAACTGAAGTATTTTATATAGATATATATATGTGTGTGTGTGTGTGTAAAACAGCCCAGTAAATCTCTGTCAAGATGCACATGCAGGTGAAAAGCTGGCAGTGCTGCCTTCAGTCACGAGGGTATTTACTCTACAAAAGCCTCTGCAGCTCCTTAATATTATTTATACAAACAGGATTTGTCAAGCAACAACTACAGATGTTTGCAGTGAGCCTTCTTGCTTATCCACTGATAAATACCGTGTGCCTGGGACAGCTGAACAAATCCTGCCACGTAAATAATAAATACACGTCTGGGCTAATCAGAAAGAGGCGGTGAGGAATCTGGAGATTCCCACAGACTCCCTGCCGCGGGGAAGGAAACAAGAAAATGCCCTGACCTAAGCAGGGGTGAGTCTGGCATACCCACAGATCACAGGATCACAGGAGCTGTTTGCAGATCACTTACCGAGCATGAATAATTCAGGCAGAAGCGGCTGGGAGTATGAGAACAGATAGATGGGAGCTCACTGCCGCTGCTTTGGCAGGTTTTATTTTATTTTATCCAGCAAGGCAAGGAAACCACGAGCCACAGCAGAAAAATCCTCTGCCTAGCATTGCCGGTGTCGTGGCTTCACTGACAGTCCCGTGATACACGATGTTTTACAGACCCCCAGCTGATGGTGAATGCCATCTCTCTTCCTCCTTGAGGCATTTTTTGTGATTGTTTGGCTGGATAGGTATGGCAAAAGAATGCTTGCTTTTAAAAAAAGCCTTTAGTACTGATGTGCACTCTACTGCACAATTACACAACTCTCAGAATCACAGAATGGTGTGGGTTAGAAGGGACCTTAAAAACCACCTCATTCCACCCCCTGCCATGGGCAGGGACACCTTCTGCTATCCCAGGCTACTCCAAGCCCCATCCAACCTGGCCTGGAACACTTCCAGGGATCCAGGGGCAGCCACAGCTGCTCTGGGCAACCTCCCCACCCTCCCAGCCAGGAATTCCTTCCCAATATCCCATCTGTCCCTGCCCTCTGGCACTGGGAAGCCATTCCCTGTGTCCTGTCCCTCCATGCCTTGTCTCAAGTCCCTCTGCAGCTCTCCTGGAGCCCCTTTAGGCCCTGCCAGGGGCTCTGAGCTCTCCCTGGAGCCTTCTCTTGTGCAGGGGAGCACCCCCAGCTATCCCAGGCTGGCTGCAGAGCAGAGGGGCTCCAGCCCTGGGAGCATCTCCGTGGCCTCCTCTGGCCTGGCTGCAGCAGCTCCCCATCTTTCCTGTGCTAAGGACCCCAGAGCTGGATGCAGACCATGAAGCACCCATCAATCAAAAAAGAAATTAAAAAGAAAAAAACGTAGTCAACTTCCAGCTCTCCTCCCACCCCAGGGGACCTGGGAAAAAACACAGCACCTAGAGACCAGACCAGTTTGCAGCCTTCAGGCTCCTCTGCCCCTTAAAATACTCATGAATCAGTGGAGTTCAGCTCTGAAGGAGAAGGATGGAAAAAAGAAGAAAAAGGTGGGGACAAAAAAAAGAAGGGCTAAGGGATATTCTCTAATCCTTACTCCAAAAGGAAAACACAAGTAGGGTTGCTCCTGTAGGGATACATTAACAGCCCATGCTGAACACATTACCAAGAGGACTGGAAGCCAGGAAGCAAACTAAAAAATATAAAACACATAAGGAAAAGCAGAAATGGTAAAGACAGATGGTGGAAGCCATGAAACATGGTTTTGCTGCAACCTGCAGAAATCCAAAACTTATTCTGGTGAAAGGACACTGCGTTGTGTTTCTTGCCAAAGGGAAGAGCCTTGTTGTTAAGGACGGAGGGGCAGCTGCCCCACGTGGGGTCAGAAATGGGAGCCCAGCTCACTGACCACCAGTGAGCCCGGGGACACCTCAGCCTTGGAGAACCAGAGGGGCCAAGGAGGGATCTGACAGAGAGGACCCTGCCTTAGCAGGATTTCTGGATGTCCCCAACAGCAAGACACGCTCCAGTGATGTGCTTCGGGATTGGGGAACCCTCTGGGAATTCCTGTCCTGCACCTACACGTGCGTGGCCCTGCTTCAATTCACTTCTCTGCACTGCACTACTGCTAGCACCGGATTTGGCCCCAAAACTGCACACCAAGCTCTTCTCCAGCCCAACTGCTGTGCAGGTACACCAGGTCGCAGTGCCCTCACACAAAAATCTATTTCTTGCTATCACATGAAATATATCTGATTCAAGACTCGCAATGACAGCAAAAGACATTCACCCAAAATCTCAACACAAAAACCCCAGTAAATCTGGTTCTCAGTGAGAGCCACATGAGAAGCATCCAGGCAGCCCCAAGTCAGGAGTGAAACTTTGGTGCTACCAGCTAACAAATTTACACCTTCAATTTTCCTTCAACACAAAAATACTGACTCTCTCCATGCTTTCTTCCATTCTTGAACTACTTAAACCTAATATTCTTAATTAAAAACTGAATTTAAACGTACTTCAGCACCATTGCCAGTAGCAACCTTGGCTTAGAAAGCTCAGTTTGGAAGTGCCATCCCTACGGTGTGTCGTGTCACAGGCTCTAGTGCCCACATCAAGAAAATGTCACTTCAGTCTTTAGCATAAACTCACTGTCTCTGGCAGGAAACCTGCTTCTTGCCTTTATAGGCTGAGCACAGGCCACATCTCTGCATTACCCCAAAATAATTACTTGGCCACACACCTCATCGGATCCTCAGGGCTTTGGGTTCTCCACCCTCATGTTTACATTCCATGCAGAAAAATTAACTAATTAATATACGTCTGACAGATGTTCTTTGAAAGAGATATCATGTCTTCAAAACACAAGATGATGAAAGGAGCAATCAAGTAGATTAGACTGACCAGAAAAGCAAGGATTGTAGCATGACAGTGGAAAGCACAGCTTTAAGTCCTTCTCTTGATATTTATATGGTTTTATTTGCATATCAAACTATATGCCAATTAGCTGTATATAAATCTATGATGAAATTATGCGGTACAGCTCTCCAAAGTGAAGAAAAGCCAGGGCTGGGCTGCATAATCACCCTTAACTCTGGCCCTCCAGGTGTTCCCACTCCAGTTCACTCCTAATGACCGTGTACTCCCAGTAGTACAACTGCACAACGGGAATCTTCTGCAATCACACAGATCTATATGCAGCATTTCCATACGTTGTAAGCTGCTTTGTGTATTTCTTCATTCTCCTCCGCCTAGTCGCTCCTGGAAAAAGGAAGTCTGAGAGATGACAGACCTTCTCCCTCTCCACAACTCCCTGACAGGAGGGGGCAGCCAGGGGTGGATTGGGCTCTGCTCCCAGGGAACAGGGACAGGAGGAGAGGAAACAGCCTCAAATTGCACCAGGGTGGGTTTAGATGGGATACTGGGGAAAATTTCTTAATGGAAAGGGCTGTCCAGCTCTGGCACAGCTGCCCAGGGCAGTGGTGGAGTCCCCATCCCTGGAGGGATTTAAAAGCCATGTGGAGACATGGGTCAGTGGTGGCCTTGGCAGTGCTGGGGGAATGGTTGGACTCAATGATCTTAGAGGCCTTTTCCATTGTAAATGATTCTGTGATTCCATGATCTGCCTGCTGCCCCTTGTCTCAGACTGCAGGATAAGCTTTGGCTCTGCTGAGGCTTTGTGCAACCCTGTAGGGAAGCGGGGATCCTGCCTGAAGAGCTGTAGGCAACGCTGGATGCAAACAGTAGAGATGTATTCTCTTATTTTAAATATCAACAGGAGCGTGGGGGTGCAGTAGCCTGGTCCTGGAGCAGCACCACTTAGGCAATTGTGCTCTGGAAGGGGTGTGCACTTGTAGTCAAACTGGCTGCCTTAACGAGGTCTTTGTGCTCTGCCAGGTATCTGCAGAAGGCACCATGCAAAGCTGGAGCCTCTGGGCCCATCTGCAGTCACAGCTCACACCAGTTCCAGCCAGCACTGCCTGTAAATTGGGCCATCCACCCTGCCCACACAGGCAGGGAAAGGTCTAGGGAAAAGGGATTCCAGACACCTTCCACTGTCCCATGGTGCTCCAAGCCCCATCCAGCCTAACCCTGGACACTTCCAGGGATCGGGCAGCCACAGCTGCTCTGGGCAACCTGTGCCAGGGCCTCACCATCCTCAGAGTAAAAAATTTCTTCCTTATATCTCATCTGAATCTCCCCTTTTTCAGTTTAAAACCATCACCCCTTGTCCTATCACAACAGTCCCTACTAAAAACTCTGCCCTTTGTTTTTCTTATAAGCCCCCTTTAAAGGCCACATTAAGGTCTCTCCAGAGCCTTCTTTTCTCCAGGCTGAACAATCCCAGCTCTCCCAGACTGTCTCCACAGGAGAGGTGCTCCAGCCCTATCAATGAGCCTGCATTGCTTGGGACCATTTTTTTTGGGCTCAACTGCAGTAGCGAGTTTGACTAATTTGAGTGATCAGGCACATATTCAGACATAAAACATTAATATGGGAACAAATCAAAAGCAGTCTGGCTGGGCTCCTGCTTTGAATTCATTACATAGATTGAAAAAGAAAAAAAGAAAAAAAAATGTTTTAAAAAATGAGAAAGTTTTTATCTTTTCTAGTACGTGTGAAAAGGTATAAACTCCTAACTGGCTGCAGCACTTGGCCTGGCTGTGCTGGTAATTGGAACCAGTGTGCTTTGCTTCCCGGGCATCCCATTCACAAGGGAGAGAAGGAAGCACTCAATTTTTCAACAGGAAATTTCATCGCCGGAAAACAATCCACCTTCCCTGACTCCGAGGAAGAGCCCGAGGGCAAGTTCTCTCCTCGACCACAGCTTCAGCTTTACTGCCAGCCCCGGCCAGAGCTGCGTGCTCACGCCATCCCAAACCCACAACACTGCCTTCAACACCTCCAGCTCCGTCTTTTTTTGGTTTTTCTTCTAAGCACATTGAGTGTTTTTCTTTTCCTTTGGGATTACTCAGAGGTCCAGTTTGCAGCTTTTGCTTCCACAACCGAATGGGCTAAAAACAGGCCTGGATTTTGTCATGACAGCTTTCCTTAGATTTTTAGCTCTCCACCCAATTGCAGACCTGGGACTTTGTGGAAAGCACCCAGGTGTAGCCGTGGGCCATGCTAACATCAAGGGGATATTTGTGGGACATTTGTGAGGCAGGGCACACTTTAAGTGGGTTTTTTTAATGAGCCTAGGACACCCCCAAGCCATGTGGGACTGAGCAAAAATCATGTTACACCAATAGCTTTTCTTTAATAGCATTTTTAAACTCGTTTTTCATTCCTAAATCTGCTGTCTTAGCATGGAATGGAATAAGGCTTCGAGGCCACAAAAACCCATCAGACACTCCAGCAGGACTCAAGAAAGCCAAGCAGCAGGCAAAGGGACTGAGCAGAGTGGTGGCAGATGAAATGCAGCACCAGTCAACATAAAACCAATGTAAAAACAACCCCTGACAATGGTCCCTGTAAGAATTAAGTTTCAGGATTAAGTAGACTCAGAAGACACCATCCTGTGCTTCTGCATGCATAGCTCAAATTTAAAAATCAAACTTACTTCTACTTGTAACATTTAATTGGAAAGTTATTTTTCTCCTCGTTATTTATGTTCCTACCCTAATGGCTTATTTCTTCATGCACTTATAGAAAAGCTGAATTTATCAGTCTTCTTTACCTGCTTTCTGAGCCATCCCTGACTCCATCTTTCACATCCAGGACCAGAGGGCTGAACAAGAAAGGAATCACAGGCAGTGCATGGAGGAGCTCCTCAAAAACACATCAAGCTCCATCTTTACACCTTTATTCTCCCTAAAATCTCTAGAAAATGGTTGTCACAGGGCCATTCTTGACCAATGAATAGAAACAGTCTTCTAACCCCCAGTGCAGCACTGTTAGGGTATTTTTAGTTGTAATCAGGGTACTTTTAGCTGCCTTGAGCTGATCCCTTGACAAGGGGAAGTTTTGAAGCAGACTGGTGTCTGACTGGGAGGGCAGATCCGGAGCAAGAAATGATGGCACAAGGGGCAGGAGATGGGCAAGGCTGAGGGCGGCAGCACAAGTACAATAAGGAAAGCTTAGCACAAAATGAGTATGGAATCACATGGAATGCTGGATATTTTGAGATGATTCATGCAATGGAGGCACTTGCTGTTCCTCCACTTCAGTAAAAGATGAGGAGTAAGAAAACAGGGTAGAGCTCCCCCAACCCATGCTGAGTTAGGCATGGGATGCCTTACACAGCCCCAAAGGAAGACAAAGACTGTATCGTCCAAAGAGCCCTCAAGAAGCCTTCTGGTTCCCCCCCAGCCCAAAGCAGGCATCCCTTAGGACATCCAGGAAATGTCTGTGTGGTTCAAGACTGCCAAGGATGGAGCCACAGCACTGACAGGACCCTGGTGTTTCACCCGTCACCTTTCCTTTAGCGGACCTGGTGTCAACGTAAAGACCCTTCACCAGATCCTACCAACTCCTCAAAAAGCCAAGGAAGTCAGGCAACACTTACCTCTGCTGGACCTCATCCTGGCCCTGACACGCAAGGCTTGGACCCTCCTGATGGACACAGACTCTGAGTGCTAACCCACACCTGAACACCAGATCTCACTGTTCTCATTCAGCTCCAAGGATCACTCAAAACCCCAACAAATTCTGGGGCAAACTAAACGCAAGCATCTCTTTTTGTAAGCCGGGATGACTTTTGTTGAGCTGTCACTGAAGCTTTTCTTAAGAGTCATTAGCCATGATGGGCAAAACACAATTCCATCTCGCTCCTCTCCTGCCTCTTCAAAGGGAGGATGGCAGCACTTGAGCCACTGCCTCACTGATTGTCCTACTGTTCCACAAAGTGGTTCCTCTCCAGCAAATTGAACACTGAGAGCCATCACAGAGCCCCAGACAAAGGGACCAGTGACTGTTTCTGGGATTATTAGAGGGAAGCAGAAAGAAGCCTATTACAGGGTCTTTGTGGCACCTAATGTTGACAGCTGAAAATAATGGATAGGACAAAACAGAGCAAAGATGATTTAAATTAGGCAACTCCCGGGGAGTGGTGCTCACTCAGGCTTCCAAAGGAGAACCATTTCTAAGCCATGCTAACCCCCAAGTGGACGTGCACTCCCCCTCTGCAGCCCAAACACACAGGCACAGCCCTTTTTAGGTGCTCTGCAGAGCTTTTGCTCAGTCTGCTGATGGCCACTGCACCCCTCCCATTAGGGGCTGGAAAAGGTGTATATAAGGAGCAGCATCAGCCGCCGCTCATCAATCCTTCGACAAAAACAGCCTTTAATTTCCATCCACTGCCACAAGTTCAGAGACCTGCAAGGAGGGATTTACACATCCCCATTCCAGCAATCGTTACACAGTTCCTCCAAAGCCACCTGGGGGACAGGAGATTCACTCCCACTCGGGGGTTTGACGCAGACGGAATGACAAAGGCTCTGACGGAGCTTTAGTGCCACCTCATGCCAGTCCCAGCTCCGTGGGACTCGTATGAGGCTCATTTTAAGTAACAGGCACCTGCCACCCACACACATCACCTCTCTCCCTCTCGAGAGGGTGGCAGAGCATCACAGAATCATTTCAGTTGAAAAAGAGCTCCAAGACCATCGAGTCCAAGCTGTGCCCGACCCCCACCTTGTCACCCAGCCCAGAGCACTGAGTGCCACGTCCAGGCCTTCCTTGGACACCTCCGGGGATGGGGACTCCACCACCTCCCTGGGCAGCCCCTGCCAATTTTTTAATCACCATTTGTGTGAAAAAATTCCTCCTCGTGTCCAACCTGAACATTCCCTGGTACAGCCTATGTCCTCTCCTCCTGTCCCTGTTCACTGGGAGCAGAGCCCAACCTCCCCTGGCTGCCCTCTCCTGTCAGGGAATTGTGGAGAGCCAGAAGGTCTCCCCTGAGCCTCCTCTTCTTGAGGCTGAGTCCCCCCAGCTCCTTCAGCCACTCTCCATGGGGCTTCCCCTCAATGCCCAAGCCAGTCCCAGTCTGGCCAGGAAAGTACAAGAGGGGAGGAGAGACACACACGTTGCACATGGTGAATTTGCTGGCTGCCTGGGTTCAATAGATTTGCTTATGCTGTGGCAGCAATCTGTCTCTCCAGGCACAGCACGTGGGTTTTACAACCTGAAACACCACCCAGTGCAGCTCCTGAACATCTGAGGATGCAGCCCAGCCAACCCTGCACTCACCCTGCAGTGGATGACAGCCTGTTGAAAATGGGTCCCTGAGCACGGAGCCCTCTGAAAGCACCTTCACAGGGATGGGGTTTCACACCTTTCTTGCTCCCATAGGTGTAACCCAGGAGGTACAAGGCTGCTGTCCTGTTTGGCCACCCAAAGCCCTGAGACACCCTAGCAGCAGCTGGAGGGTGACAGTGGAGGAGTGATCCTGACAACAAACACCCCTGGGACCTGAAGGGAGGAGCCTTCACAACTGCTCCCGGGGGTCCCACAGCATCACCCCTCTGCTGGGACACACTGGGGCCTCCCTTCTGCAAAAGCTGCCTCTGCAGTGCAAGGGAGACAGAGCTCCGGCATGGGATAAGGGTCGTGGACATGGCAGTCAGAGCTGGGAATGTTGGTCTGGATTTGTGCAGCATCTGGATCCTGCAGCAGCACCAGCATGCGGTAGTGGCTGTGACAGAGGTGGAGTAGGAGGAAGGAGAGGGAGGAAGGAGAGAAAAGAACGAGAGAAAGGGAGGAGGAGAGGAAGGAGGGGAAGGAAAGAGGGGAAGAAAGGAGGGGAAAGAAGGAAAAGGTGGAGAGGAAGGAAGGGGTGGAGAAGGCAGAAGGAAGAAAATGAGGAGGAGAAGGAAAAAAAGGAGAGGAGGAGAAGAAAGGAAGCAGCAAAGGAGAGGAAGCAGAGGATGAGGAGAAGGAGAGGAAGAAGAAGAAGGGGCAGGAAGAGAAGGAAGGAAGCAGTCTTTGAATTCATTATGGAGCAATGCCTGAATCCATCCGACACGAAACGAGGCCACAGCACTGTTTTCCCCCCAGACAGTCAGCAAAGCAGCTCACCTCCTGCCTCCTGCTTGGCACAGATAACCGGCATGGAAAACCCCGGAGAGGAGAAGCACAGACGCGTTACGGCAGAGCGATGCTGCAGGAACGCCGAGCAGACACTCTCCAACAGCAATGTGCCAGGCAGCACGGGAGGGGAAAAGCAACCTGCCCCCATGGACGTGCCAGTCTCTTCCTTTCAATCCCTTTTGTGAAAAAGGTGACTCAGGAAAACTGGAAAGGAAGCCAGGGGTGGTGTGAAAGTGGAACAAGACACCATCTGTTCTCAAGCCTCGCAGCTGGAAAGGGCATAACCTGCCCTTGGTGTGGCTGCAAGGGACACTCTGGTCCAGAGAGGACTTGAAGGAGAGGAGAAAGCTGCCTGCTGGGTTTCCTGTGCTGGGATTCACCCAGCACACACAGACACCCCATCACTGAGCTGTTGGGCCAGAAGCTTCACCCTGCTCCTATCCCTGCCCATGAATCCCCAAGCAACGTCACATCTGGAAACATTTGCTTAGGGCACTCACTCTACAATGCCTAAAAAGACGAACCACGGGTCAAGATGTGGGCAAGAACCACCTCTGCAAGGCATATCAAATGCTGAATATGCTTGTGATACTGTGGAGGGGAAATCCTTACACACAATCCTCATCTATTTCTCACTGTGTTTACAGTACCACAGTCCCCACTGCGAATTCGGAGTCGAATTCCAGAGCTGAGGTTCATGAAGCTCAAATTGAAAGGCGAGTAAGCCCTCGTTTAAACTTGTGCTTCACTGGAAAGAATGAAGGGGAAATAAAAGAGAAAATAAGAGAAAAAGAAATAAAAATAAAATAGGTAGCAAAATAAAGCTAAAATTAAAAAAAACAGGAAAAAAGGAGAAAGAGAGAGAAAGAGAGAAGGAGGGAAAGAGGGAAGAGGGAGACAGGGAAAGAAAGAGGAAGAAAGAGAGAAAGAGAGAAAGAAAGAAAGAAAGAAAGAAAGAAAGAAAGAAAGAAAGAAAGAAAGAAAGAAAGAAAGAAAGAGAAAAAGAAAGAAATAGAAAAGAAACAAAAAGGGAAAAAGTGGGAAGAAAAGAGGGAAAGAAAAGAGGGAAAGAAAAGGGGAGAAAGAAAAGGGAAGACAAGAAAAGGGGGGAAGAAAAGGGGAGGAGAAGAAAAAAGGGGGAAGGAGAAAGGGAGAACAAAAAGTAAACAAAAAAGGGTGAGGTTAAGAAAAGAAAAAAAATTAAAAGAGAAAGTCAGCAAGCAAGAAAACCCAGAGAATTGATACTTTCCCAACACTAAAAGAACAACCTCGAGTCACTTTTTTAAAAAGTCCAAGCCCTTCCTAATAAGATGCCCAACAGGCTGTGAATTATCCAGCCATAAAACTTCCACTTGCATGTGACATTTGCTGGTAGGAATAAATCAGGACAAAGAAAAGAGGAGCCGCTTCAGAGTTCAATGAGCATTATCCTAATTCTAAACGTATTAGCAGTGGTCTGAAAGCAGGACATTGTCATCCAGACAGACGGACAATGTTCATAACCAATGGTAATTTGTAGGACGCATAATTTGCTTCTACCAAAATAGCACAGCATGTGGGTTTTTTTGACCTTTTTAGTCTATAGCTGTGTCGTTTCTTTTGGCTTGTTGAAAGAAATCTGCTCTGCACACGCGGAGCAAGAGCTCAGACCTTCAGCAGCTCATAGAAAACAGGTGGCCAGGCATCGGGGGAAATACAGCCTTTTGGAAAAAGCTAATAAAATAAGCAGATGATTACAGAAAATGGAGATGAAACTGGCTTCTCTTTCAAAAACAGAAAGTCAGAGAAAAAATAAGTTTAGACTGAGCAAACGCTGCCTGAAAACACACCCTGCCACCACCTCTCTGAGTTTTAACACCACCAACAGAGTTTTCACCTAAAATAAAAAATATTTAGGAAAAGAACAGTCACCCACTCAGGGCTGACCATCCCCAAGCCACAAAGCTCAGCTTCCGCAGGCTAACCTGGCTGTTGGCTTAACACCAAGCAGGCTGGGGGCTCGGGAAAGTCAGGTTAAAACAGACTTGCTGTCTTAAGACTTTGTCCCTGCCATCCTCATCTCCCCATCGGACAACAGCGCACAGCACTTACATGAAAGTTGAAATTTGGTCAAGTCCCAATCCTTTAACTCTCCATGGGGAGAATGTTAGGAGGTATCTCTCCTGCACGCTCCAGGACCACTCTCTTAAAGTGACGGTTATTTCATGGTGGAGATTCACCCAAAAAAAAAAAAAAAAAATAAAAGAGAAGGGAAAAAAATAAAGCAAAAACCCACCCCAGAAAAATAAATGCCTGTATCCCTAACAGAGCAGCAGGGTGGAGCCAGCACACCCTTATATTTAGCTGCAGGCAAAGCCTTAAAGTTGTAGTGCATTTATTTCCATCAAGCACGTCCATGTACAAGATAAAAAACTCCCCAAACTCCTGCTATTTGCCCCATTCTGTCTCTCATGGGGCACGCTGGGATTGTTATCGGTGTTTTATTTTTATTTTCTGAACTCGGGAGCCTAGGGATGGATCAGAGATTTCAACAAGCTCAGCTGAAGTTACCTCAAGCTCAAGTAAGTGCAGTTTCCCACAACCCTGGGAAAATAAATTACCAATTTTTTTTTTCCTTACAGTGGAAAAAGGTAGTTACCAGGCATAAATCAGACCTCATATTTAGAAAATGCTCTGCAGGCTGAGTGCCGGTCTCGAAGGCTGTGAATCCATCCTATCTCTACCTGCCCCAGCAGAGCAAGCCTGGGTGGCAGCCAAGGTCGGAGCCCATCTGCAGAGGGCACAATTTGCTGGGACATCCAACACAAACAGACACGGGGGAAGAAGGGAAAAAGCCCGGGATCTGCTCCCAACCCCTCCCGAGGCCGCATCCAGCCCGAGCCACCCCAGCGCCTCCCGCTTGGCCTTGCCGCTCCCTTTCATGGCCTGCCAGCCCCCCGGGCACTCCGGCAGATGCCGTGCGTGGAGCTGCAGCCTCCCCTGCCAAAGCTGGGGGACGGCAGAAGGCTCAGCCAGCTCATAAAAAAAAATGAGCATCTGCACTTTGCCACTCGCACAGCTGCACGGTGACAGCAGGGCCTGGAGACGGGGCTGTCTGCGGGGACGTGGTGCGGGAAAGGGAAGTGAGTCCATCACGCTACTGCAGGAGCTGCCGCTGACCTTCCAGGGAGCCTTCCTCGAGCTTCAGGGAGCGAACTGAGAGGACTGAATAGGAAATTTCATCTTTCTCAGCATTTTCCTTTAAACTGTCCAGCAGAGCTAAACACAGAGGAGTGTCTGAAAGCTCTCAAGAGGAGAAGTCAGTCGTTTGCTTTCCAAGCAAGTGCCTACAGAACTTGTTTGGAGAGTCATCTGCTCATTTTCTCTTTATTCCATCAGAAGGGTTGCTCCCTCAGCAGTCCAAACATCTGAGAGGAGGACAGCCCACAACCCCCTCCATGAGGGTCCACATGCTCCAAACGGGAGCTCCAAATGGGAGCTCCAAATGGGAGCCACCACTGGGTCTACCCTACTAAAACATGAAAGCATCCACCAAGCCCAGCTCTTCCAGGAAATCCTGCCTCCATTTCTAGTATTGCTCCCTGTCATGGATTCTTCAGTGGTATTGACCCCAAAGCCTGGTTTTAATCATGTATTTTAGGAAAATTTTGAAAATATTTCTTCTTGGGCACTCTGTGAGTAGGAACTGCCAGACTTCCCACCCCTCTCACTGGGGGACAGGAAGGTGCCCTGAAGAAAGGCAAAATGCTGTTGTGGCTTTTCCCCCAACCACATCAATCCCTACATGAGGTAGGAGTGAAAAGCCATTTTTTCTCTCAATCTGAAATTTCAAACTGAGAAGCCATCTGGGATCTCTCCTTTTCCTGCACCCCGTAACAGAACCTGACATTTACTCAGTAGTGAAGAAGGAGCATCATCATGGGCTTAAGAGCATCAGATCAGCCTTTGGAATTCTGCCACCCAACCCATCCCCTGGAACAAGCTGCCCAGAGAAATGGTTCATGTCCCACCCCTGGAAACATTTAAAGCCAGGTTGGATGGGCATTTGAGCAACCTGATGTTGTTGAAGATGTCCCTGCCTGTGACAGGGGGGTTGAAACTAGATGGTCTTGAAGATTCCTTCCAACTCAAACTGTTCCACGATTCTCCCCCAAAGCAGTCCAGAACTGTTTGCAGGAGTTCCTTACCAGAAGATCATGGAATGGTTTGGGTTATGGAGTGACCTTAAGGATGATCCAGTCCCACCCCCTGCCATGGGCAGGGACACCTTCCACTATCCCAGGTTGCTCCAAGCCCCGTCCAACCTGGCCTTGGACACTTCCAGGGATAGGGCAGCCACAGCTGCTCTGGAAAACCCAGAACGATGAGCAGGTTCAGCTTTATTACCAGGTTTCACCACGTCACAGTGACAGCCAGGACATGGCCTGTCAGACAGCCACACCAGATGCGATTAGAAGTTGGTAATTAACTCATGATGCACACAGCAGAGCAGCTTTCCTTGCTGCACAGCCCAGCTCTGGAGGGACACCCTGAGGAAAAAAACTGACTCTGTCAATGTACAGGCATTTGGAGACAACCCAACAGCAGATCTCTTGACTGAAAGGGACATTTTTGTTTGTTTGTTTTGAACCACTGGTTGCCAGTGCAGGACCTCACACTGGGCATCTGTCCTACCACACAATTTGTATGACAGATGCTCTTTCGTCTTTCTAATTGTTGAAACAAAGTGGGTACTGAATGAGGGCCTTTGAGGCCAGCAGGGGCTTCAAATATGGTCAGTGTTGAGCTAATTCCACAGGGCAGTGTCTCCAGCTTCCTCTATCCCCCTCCATATTCGTGTTACAGCCGTCCAGATCTGTTTTTTGCTGACTGTGTCCTTGGCCTCCCTCTGCCCTCTGCAGAATTTCATTAATCCCGCTTTGCTGGCTAGGGGGGACGAACATTCTCTTGTTTCTATTTAATTCCTCCCCTCTCTCCCCTGAGCTTCAAAACACCTTCAGGGATCTCCTCTGGGTATCCACACATAACATCCCTCAGCGTGACCCAGGGAGAGGCAACATTCTGGGGCCAAATGCTTCTGCTGGATCTTAAGTCCTGGTACCGAACCAGCACCACTGCAGCACACTGAGCATTTGGCACCTGATTGCTGAGGACCAGGAGCCCAGCCTAGGACCAGAAGGGATCTCACCATCCTCACCACAGTGCAGACCTCTTCTAGGGAAGATGTAGCCCTTGAAGGCAGCAGGGTTAGGAGCCAGAGGTGCCAAAATAGAGTTTAAGTCCTGCAGTCACCTTGGGGAGAGTCAGTTATCGAGGAAAGCTGGGGACAGACCTCAGCATCCTCCCTCAACCAGCACCACCTTGCTCTGGCAAGATGGCTTTTCCCAGCACTGGGGCAATGCCTAAATGCTCCAAAGTTCCAGCAAGAGTGGCTGTCAGGAAGCCACCCAGGCTCCAGCTGCCTCCTCTCCCCACACAATCTACCATCAGCAGAGACACGCTCCAAGGAGTTTGTCAAAAAGGGAACTGGAAAGAATAACACGCTCAAGTCTTATTTACCTGGGTGGGAGTTCGGCACTTCATGCCATCAGTCCTCTCAGAAATTCCAGCTTAACTGCTACAATGAAAAGGAAATATTTTTCTACACTGGGGTTATTAGATGTTGCCATAGTGGCATGCGTGGGTGTGCACTTCGATATTAGCTAAAGGCCCAGATCTGCAAAGATGCACATCAATCACTTGACTCCCATGAAAACAGTGAGAACAGTCATAAAATGACCCAAGTGCTGAGATCAGATCCACCCAGACAACTTCAGTGTGTGCTACCGAGGCATAAAAGAGGGAGAAAGAAAAAGAGAAGACGTATAAAATTTTTATTTCACCTCACAATGTTTCTGCATCAAGTATGTTTTTCTGTGCTGATGTAACACTTACTAAACTCTCCTTGACTCCTCACAGCTGTGATGGAGGGATGTGGGTGCTGGCTGGGGCTCCCCACACTCAGCCTGGTGTCCCTGTTGCCCCTTGGGGCAACATCAGGGATCTGACCACTCACTCCAACAACTGTGACACCTTTCCCAGCCCTTTCTCTCTTCCTTGCCTCTTCTCCCACCTTCCCAAACAGCTGCAAAACAAATCAGCAAGTGATGTGCAAGCAAAGAGGTGAGGCTGGTCGTGGAGACCGGGGGTTTAAGGAATGGAAATCTGGGAGGTACAAACACATCTTGTCATGGGATGGAGGGGTTGGGGCGGAGGGAAGAGGCTTTGTGGAGGGATTTGAAGGCTGCCCACCCTCACCTTCCACCCTTGGGCTCTGTCACTGCAACCTGGTCTAGTGGAAGGTGTCCCTGCCCATGGCAGGGGCATGGAACTAGGTGATCTTTAATATCCCTTCAAACATAAACCATTGTAGGATTCTAGGATGGCCGGAGAAGACATTGGGAAACCACTGCAGCGAGGAAGTTCTTGACCCTCTCTATGTCACTGCCCAACTTCCTCGGCAGCCCTGGGGACCTGTGGCTCAGTCCATGTGTCCAGCAGCTGAGAGGGGTCTGCAG
>VWZW01001647.1:424999-441082 GCA_013397115.1 Edolisoma coerulescens
CACCTGCAGCCCCTGGAGGAGCCCACGCCAGAGAAGGGAGATGCCTGAGAGGAGACTGTGACCCAGAGGGAAGCCCGTGGAGACGGGAGCCCATGCTGGAGCAGGGGAAGGACTCCAACTGCTCTCCCTGAGCAGTGTCAGGACCATGATGTGATGAGCCAACCATAACCCTCCTTCCCTGTCTCCTTGTGCCACTGGGAGAGGAGGGAGAGCTGGGAAAAGAGGGAGGGATAGAAGTAAAGTGTTTTAAGGTCTGTTTTTACTTCTCATTATCCTGCTCTGATTTTGTTGTTAATAAATTCAAATAATATCCCCAAGCTGAATCTGTTTTGCCCACGATGGTATTTGGTGAGGGATCTCTCACAGTCCTTATCTTAACTCATGACCATTTTGCTCTATTTTCTCTCCCCTGTCCAGCTGTGAAGGGGAGTGAGAGAGCTCCTTTGGTGGCTGCCTGGAATCCAGCCAGGGTCAACCCACTACAGCCAGATGATATTTGGGGAGATATTGCCAGCAGGTCAAGGGAGAGGACTCTGTCCCTCTAGTCTGGTATGACCCCATCTGGAGTCCCACATACAGCTCAGGGGTCTTCAGCACTGGAAAGACACGAACCTGCTGGAATGAGTCCAGAGGTGGCCACAGAGATGCTCCCAGGGCTGGAGCCCCTCTGCTCTGCAGCCAGCCTGGGACAGCTCGGGGTGCTCACCTGCACAAGAGAAGGCTCCAGGGAGAGCTCAGAGCCCCTGGCAGGGCCTAAAGGGGCTCCAGGAGAGCTGCAGAGGGACTTGGGACAAGGCATGGAGGGACAGGACACAGGGAATGGCTTCCCAGTGCCAGAGGGCAGGGTTAGATGGGATATTGGGAAGGAATTCCTGGTTGGGAGGGTGGTGAGGCCCTGGCACAGGGTGCCCAGAGCAGCTGTGGCTGCCCCTGGATCCCTGGCAGTGTCCAAGGCCAGGCTGGGAGGGACTTAGAGCAACCTGGGATGGTGGAAGATGTCCCTGCTCATGGCAGGGGGTGGGACACAATGAGCTTTAAGTTGATCTTTTGATCCCTTCCAGTCTAAATCATTCCAGGGTTCTATGATATCTCTCCCCATTCTGCAAAGTGGAGATATCTCCACCAACAATCAGTTGCAAACCCTGGTGCAGCAGGGACCTGCCCAAAATAGCCCGAGGGTGACAATTCAGCCTTGTTTTAGGATTAGGGCCATAGCAGCTAAAGCAAAAGAACAGCCACCAGGCAGAGCAGGAACACTTTTACACCATCAGCTACCCAAATCACTTCTAGACCCCACCCAAAGTTTGCCACTGCCACAGAAAATTAATTTTGCCTTGCACCCTGTAGCAAATAGAGCTGCAGGTTGCCTTCTCCAGACACAGCTGTTTGCAGTATGAGTAACAGAAAATGTGTTTTCCCCACATATGGGGAACCATCTGAAAGCCCTGTTACACCAACCTGATGGCAGAACCAAGCAAATGTTTGGTGACATTTCGTTGTTGCTGTCTCACAGTTAAATAAGCTTTTAAAAAAAACCCTGCTTTGGTGCTGGCTAAGTCTATTTTATCAGCATGAAAATCCTCAGAGCTCAGCAGCAGAGATTGAAGCAAGCCAGGCAAAAGTAATGGGAGAAGAGCAAATATGAACCCGAGCATCTCCCCTCTCCTCCAGAAAACAGCAGTGCCTTGCTGTTAGCAATTAAAGAAACAAAAGCTACGAGGCTGCTGCCATCCCCCTGCGCACAGCTCTTCCCAGACCTCGGATGTGGATGACAGCTACTGGATCCACACTGTGCAAAATGTTCCTCCAGAGGTTTGTGACCTCCATCTCGCCCGCCGTGGCGCTGACAGCTCCCAGTCGCCAGTGGGCACAGGAATTCTCCAGCAATTCCAGAGGGACCGCTCACCCCTCTGCGCAACCCAACTCCCTCTGCCTCCCCCACCACCACACACTTGCTTTTGGGCTGCATTTGGCAGCTTAGCCTGTTAATTAGGGTAAAGGAAGTCAACATGTCCAGCCCTGACCTCCAGTGTCCTCAGCTCCTCCATTTGGTGGTGCTGCCCTTGGAAAAAGCCTGCCAGTGTTTTGGCAGGAGCAGGCTGCTCCCTGCCTCGTGGGAGCAAATGATAACACAGCAGAGAATTACAGCCCCCCAGACTGCCGAGGGATGGTTCAAACAGGGGAGGAAGGTGCAAAGGATTTCATCCTCTGGTTTGAAAAATCAGCAGCTTTTTCAGAGTAATTTCTGGACAACCCTGTGATTTCTTTTTTTCCCAATTTCACTGTTTCCTGCCTATTGAATATCACACAGTTTCTTCCAGAACACAGAATAAAATTAGTTGAGACTCACTCCAATGGAAAAATCTTTTTTTCTTACCAATTCTTCAGACCCAGGGGAACGACTACAGTGGAAAGGAGCTGAAGACAGAAACGAGCTGGGGGCTGATCCTCAAAGACTGATTAAGCCTCTGGCATCCCTCATTTTGATGATGCTCCTCCCTGGGCTCCAGCAGGCAGCATGATGCATCTCCTGCCCAAAATGCTAAGGGAAGAACACACATTACTGCCTGCAAAGAGGGTACATCAAGATCAATGGCTCACTGCAGACCCCAGCGTGAGAATGATGTCACTCCACCGCCAGACGCGTGGTAACGAGCCCTACAAAGGAAAACATCTTGCATCACCGAGCTGTCTGTTGAGCTTCCCCTCCAAAAAAAAAGGGCCATTGACCTGAAAAAATCACAGAGTTTGCTTTTAGGCTGGTGGGAAGATGGTGCTGAGAGAGAATGGGCAGCACAGCAGCCCAGGGCTGTAAAATCATAGAACAGTTTGGGTTGGAAGGGACCACCCAGTGCCACCCCCTGTCATGGGCAGGGACACTTCCACCAGACCAGGCTGCTCCCAGCCCGGCCTTGGACACTCTCAGGGAGGGGGAATCCCCCACCTTGCTGTGCTTGGTGGGCTCAGTCAGGACAATGCTCCCTAAGCTGTGGTGCCAACTCCCCAGGGCGCCTCATCACCTCCTCCAGCCCCGGAACGATGCCTCAGTAACTCCTGCCAGTGGATTCATAGGGCCTCACCTGCTTTACTGTGGAGCCCAGGGTGGCCAGAGGGGGCTGGGATGCTGCACTGGGCACCTAGAGCCCTGCCATGAAATCCTGAATTTAGGATCACCAGATGTAATGGGCTGTTCTACATATTCCTGCACGGGTTTTCCATCAGTCGTTTTCACAAATTCCAAACCAGGGTGTTCCAAGAGCTGGAAGAGGTGAATAATTTTTTTTTTCTTTTTTTTAATCCAATGACATCTCCTACTTGTATTAAAAGTAGGAGGAAAATGGCTTGAGTCAATGAGGAACAGATCTGGGGGGAAGTGAAAGAGGTTCAGTGACACAGAAGAAAAAGAAAAGCTTGCCACCCCTCCATGTTTTGTTTGAATCAAAACTACATGTCTTAGTCCACTACTACCAAGGCTTGTTTAATCTTTCCTCCTTCTAAGTGTTAACTGTAATTCCCAAACAAAAAGTTGAAAAGCTTCATTGAGAAGCTGTCAAAAAGAAAATGTTTTGGCATTTCCAAAATGACACATTTCATTCTGACATTTCACTTGAAATGCCTGGACATTAAAAATAAATTAGCTCCCCCTGGGGATTTTCAACATATCCAGTTGCCAAATTCAATTTAAGCTTATGAATAGTACAGGCTTTCCAAAATTCAGCTTTTGAATTCACAGAATCACAGAGTGGTTTGGACTGGAAGAGACCTTAAAGCTCATCCCATCCCACCCATGCCATGGGCAGGGACACCTTCCACTATCCCAGGCTGCTCCAAGCCCCATCCAGCCTGGCCTTGGACACTTCCAGGGATCCAGGGGCAGCCACAGCTTCTCTGGGAAACCTGTGCCAGGGCCTCAGCACACTCACATTATGAAGTTTCTTCCTCATATCCAATCTAAATCTACTTTCATTAACTTGCACTGGAAGTTCAGTTCAGTTTTGGTCCAGACAGTGATGCTGATACCCAAAACTTGATCTCCAGCCAACATCTCAAGCCTAGAAATATTTACACCTTATGAAAATATTATATGTGAAGAGCATGAGTTAGCCTATGACCCAACAACAGCCTCTCAAATTATTTTAACATGTGTTCTGCTCCTAATATACTGCTGTCATTCATGGGGATTAATGGTTGTTATTAATCACCTAATTTGAAGGCACAGGAGAAAACCATCTCCCCGTGAACAAGCCAGAGGGAACATAATTCATCTACTATCACCAACACATAATAAAAACAATTTCTGAGTAGATCTCACCTCTCATACACAGACGACCGTGTCACGCCATGAGTGATTTGCAGGGCTTTGGAGGCATGACAACGCCAGCCAGCAATGACAACCAAGGGTATCGTCTCACAGCCCCTCCTCAGGTGAGTAATGCTCATGCAGATGAGCACATCCATCTGCCTGAGGCCTTGCTGAAGACTTCTGGGGACACCAGAGTGGTCACATCCCTTCTGGCTTTCCAAGAGGCACTGCTAGTGGGACTCAGCAGAGACCCCAGAGCAGCTGCAAAGCTCACCAGGAACCTCGTCTGCCCAGCCTGGTGGAGCTGTCCTACAGCTGTGTTCCTAGAAATGTCATACAGAATCACAGAATGGTTTAGGTTGGAAGGGACTTTAAAGATCATTTTGTTCCAACCCCAACCACCATGGGAATGATACTCACTAGGTCAGGTAGCTCCAGGCCTCATCCAGCCTGGCCTTGGGCACTGCCAGGGATCCAGGGGCAGCCACACCTGCTCTGGGCACCCTGTGCCAGGGCCTCCCCACCCCCACAGGGAAGAATTCCTTCCCAATATCTATTTTAAATCTCTCCTCTTTTAGTTCCAAACCATCCTCCCCATCATGCTCAATGGTTACAATCCAGCTTGGACAGACTAAGGGAAAACTTACACCATTAGGCTTTAATCCATCATCATTCTGGTGTGACCTCACTGGGTGACTGAGGGACCAAAGCCAGTCTAAGGCAGCAGAACCTGTCCCCAGCCACCACCAGCAAGGCACCAACTCTTTCCAACAGCAAGGAATTTGAACACAGGATCAGCATCTTATCCCCATTTTGCTGTGGAGGCTCCAGGGGGTTGCTTTCCCTGTTTTTACTTTTTAACATTGCAGTTTACTTGCAACGAAAGCACTCAGCACCAAAGACAGATCTGAGAACAGGACAGACAACAAACTTCCACTCTCCTGGGTGTCTCTAATATCAGGTCTAAACCAAAATATTCTTTCACTCTCCTGAGCAGGGCTATGGTGGGTCTGAAATGCCGACTCTGCTCCAGCACGAGCTTCACAGTGAACTGCACAATAAAGAAAAACTTACATGTTTATACACCTTGCTTGCACAGCATGGTGCTTGTAGGCTAGAGGCTCGAGTTCCTTCTTCTGATTCACTCCTTGAGTGAGTCAAACTATTTATTTGAACTCGAATCCACATGAGGTGCAGAACAGCTCAGGCTTCGGCTCAGTGCCAGCTGCACTCCCATTGTCCACCATATAAAAGCAGGTATCCTGGCACGGACACAGGAGGTATGAAATACAGAAGATGACAAAACACTGCTTTTGTAAGACACCTGCAGAAAAAAGAACTAATGCAATAGCAAAAAAAAAAAAAAAAAAACCAAAAAAAAAAACCAAAGAAACAAGAAAATAAAGAGAAAGATCTATATTTTGCTTTTCTTTCCTGTTGTCCTTTCTCTGGGTCCCTTTACCTCTTGCTTTTTTTGAGGCTAGGGACAGAAGAACCAGCCTCTTTGCATTTAGCCTTTTCTCCATTCCCCACACACTGCTGTATTTAATCCATGCCCTGAAGCTCAGCCAACATCCCTTATTAAATGAAGTTGGCTCTTCATCTGCTGAACTACAAAAAAAAAATAAAAAGCAATCTTATGAGAAATACAGGGCTTCTGGGAATCCTAATATGATTTGTGTTGGAAGGGACCTTAAAACGCATCCAGTTCCACCCCCTGCCATGGACAGGGACACCTTCCACTGTCCCAGGTTGCTCGAAGGCCCGTCCAGCGTGGCCATGGACACTGCCAGGGATGGGGCAGCCACAGCTGCTCTGGGCACCCTGTGCCAGGGCCTCCCCACCCTCACAGCCAGGAATTCCTTCCCAATTTCTAATGTGAACCTGCCCTCTGTCAGTTTTATATTCCCAAGGAGGCTGCTCCTTTTCTCTGGACTCCCAAACTAAAAACCTGTTGGTATAAAGTCAGATCTGGGCTTTCCATCAGCTCGAATCCTCCAGCTGAAAACCAAGCACATGAAGGAAATCCTCTGGAGCACACCAGGTGTGTTAGTACTGGACCAATGCACTGAGGTGGCATATCAAAGACTTGACGCACCTGCACTCTTCCTGGCAACATGCAGTTAAGGTTCTCTGGCTCTCTTCTGCAAGAACAAGCCCTGGCCTTGTTGATTGGCACAGCAGATAATTTCGGTAACTATTTTGCTCATGTAGAAGTTCTCTGTCATTGCAGGTTGAGTGGAGTATCCCCTGCATCCCACTGCACGAGGGGATTTCTCCCACCAATGCCACATCCAGGGACACCCCGCGCACAAGCAGTGACTCACCTGAAGGAGTAATGGCCAGGAAGGGCTCCAGGCTTTGGAAATGGGGGTCCTGGATACGTGCTGTGACACTTAAGGTGTAACACAAATGTACCTTCTCGCAAGCAGTATCTGATGAGCTCTGCTCAAGATCACATCCAGGGAGCAACAGCCCCTGGAGTACAGCAGAGAACAAATGGTCTCTAACAGGGTATTTGGTTGTTACTTCAGTATTAATCACCTCAGCAGCTAAATTGTGGGAGGCTCACGAAATCTCTCTTTTCCCCACTGTATCAGTGAAAGGTCTTCAGTGACTTCCATCCAAACCACTGTGCTTTGTGAATAACGGGACCATTCACGAAGTATAATTTTATGACCTCATTCAAGCAATTTTAGCCAAATTGTGCTTCCTCTCTTGAAGAGCTGCCTTTGGTGAGGAGAGATTGTTCGCAACCACAGAAGCAACAAAAATACACATTCTTTACTTCCACAACCTGGTCCTTTTTTTTGTCATTTATTTCCAAAATACCTGCTGTCTGTCAGAATGATGCCTCTCCTCTGACAGAGCCCATAACCATCATTCAAAGATCATGGCATGTCACAAGAGTTCAGTGGAAAATGAGAGGAAAAACTCCCTGGGTGCATAACTGAAGTTTTCATTTGAGGATGGGGGCTGGGTTAACTGAAAGAAAATTAAATAAGCTCTAAGGTCTCAGCTCTCTGCTGGTACAAGCAGGTGCAAATTCCAACACAGAGCCAAAGCCACATCCACACCCATCTCTCTGAAGGCAGCAGGATTATCACTGCAGGAAACAACATCACAGATTGGTTTGTGTTGGAGGAGACCTTAAACATCATCCCATCCCACTCCCTGCCATGGGCAGGGACACCTTCCACTATCCCAGGTTGCTCCAAGCCCTGTCCAACCTGGCCTTGGACACTGCCAGGGATCCAGGGGCGGCCACAGCTTCTCTGGGCAGCCCATGCCAGTGTCTGAGTGCACATTAGGATGTAGGGAAGAGTGCTTTAATTACTAGGCTGACAAGGAGCAAAATATACTTTAAAATTAAGGTGGGACAGGTCTAGGGGTGGTTTGATAGAAAAATGAAGAAACAGTTGTCCTGGATCTGTGCCCCTCTGCTTCCCCAGTGTTCTCCTACATCTGCATCGCTCTGCCTGTCTCCTCTCACGCGGTGAACTCTTCAGGATGCTGATTGCATCCTGCACTCTCCCAGCCTGAAGTCCTACCTACTGCCAGGACCTACCTACAGAGAAGAGGCTGGCCCCTGATCTTCTATCTCCTTTCCATCCCAAAATTTAACACCAGGTTTTGCTCCACACCAAGCTCTGTATCTTAAGTCATTCCATGTCATCCCATTCCACTCACTACAAACACTGTCAAAATCAAAGCATAAAAAAGAAGGGAGAAACAGAGATGGAGTGAGAGAGATCCCCTCCAGCGTGTGTCTGAGACAGGAACCTTTCACGTGCCCGTAGACCAGCAGAAAGGAACCCACCAGCTGAAGAAGGGACACCAAAATGACAGCATGAGGGATTTTTAAGAACAAAAAGGAGAGGAAAACCATGGCCATGATATAAGCAACTACTTTCCAAGCTACTGAAGACAGAATAAAACACTAGAACAGCTTTTTGTCTGGCCTCTGCCTGCAGTGGGCCAGCAATAGTCTTGAACAAAACCGTGGGTGCATTCCAGGTCTGATGCATTTAGGGAAGTGTGTGCTGTCCCTAAAAGACCCTGCCACCCCGGCACAGCACACGCTGTAACAGACACCCTTTGGCTCTCACAGTTACTAAATTTACTAAAAAGACTAAGCAAAACTGCACTTCCCAGCAATAAAACCCTCCTCTGATGGCATCACTGGAGACCCCACTTGTGCATTAATTCAGAGGCTGCCCATTACCTATTAATTAGAGGGCACTATTACGCAAATAATGAAAATTAATTAAACCCTCACTTATTAATCTAATACAGTCTCTTCCTTGCTGTTCTCAAATACACCCCAGGCAAGCAGCTACAATTTTTTAACTATAAAAGTGACAGTCTATGGGCTGACACTTCTTTAAATGATGTCTTTAATATCAAAATAAAGTAAAACTGCCTCGTCTCCTGAGTGCAACTGCAATAACAAGATGTTAAACCCAATCTCTCCCAGACTGCTGGGTTGAGGGAGATGGGATGTTTCCTTCCCAAAAACCTCATCCTTCTCCTAGGAGACTGCTTCTCCCCACTGAGCGTATCTGGGCACGCACAGTCCTGGCTTGATGTTTCTCTGGCTTTCACCCAAATCAGCTTTTTGGGAAACACAGAGCTCCTGGGAAACACAAAATCATAGAATTTAGGGTTGGAAAGGATCTTTAAAGGTCATCTAGTCCAACATCCCTGCCACGGGCAGGGACATTTTCAACTACATGCTCAGAGTCCTGCATGAACTGATCTTGAATATCTTCAGGGATGGGGCATTCACCACCTCTCCAGGCAGGATCAGGAGGCACCACTGCATCCCTCTTCCTCCTCCTCCTCCAACAGCCACATCTCTGCACTGCCTAACAGCAACCTGTGTTGCAGGGAGCAGAAGGCACCTCCTAAACCACAGCCTCCTCCTGAGGTGCACCACCTCCTCTGACTGCCACGTGTCTTGTGGCGCTCGTGTGCATGCTCTGCACCACGCCACGGACCTGCAAGACAACACTGAGACAACTTCTAAGAGCCACACTCACCGTGGAAAATCACCCTCTGGCTCCAATTGCACCCCTTGCATTTTTCTTTTTCTACCAGACAGGGCCCTTGCTTTTCCCAGGCCGTGTGTGCAGAGCCAGGGCATGGCAAGCAGGGCTGGGAGTGCTCTTCCTCACCGATGTCATTGTCCGCCAGCGCGAGAGACGGGGGTGCCTTGTTTTGCAGCTCCTGACGTGACTCAGAACAGCCTGGGAATTACACTTGGAATAAGTGATTAAAAACCCTGACTGCTCCTCCATTACCACGCAGGGGCAACGCTCTCGGCAGCACGGATCAGAGCTGAACCCTTCTGAATGAGAGCAAAATGAGGAGAACCGAGAGGCTGGTACTCCTCCGGACTGTTCCCTGGGTACGTGGAGGTGGGAGTGAGGGCTTGGAAAACCCTCAGAAGGGAATCTCCAGCACACATTTAATCGCTCTCTGAACCCCAGCACAAGTCACCTCCTTCAAAAAACCCTTCTCCAAGATGACAGCCTCCTCCTGGCCAGTGTCTGCAGGCAGTAGCTGTTTGGAAAGACCAAAGAGCCACTGCAGGCATTTTGAAATGGAGGTGCCCAGACCCTCAATCATATGTTACATCTATCTCAAACATTAAAATAAGCAGCTCGGATTTTCTTAGTAGGGAGGAAGGTGGGAAGAAGGAAACAGGATTTCAGAGGAGGAAACGCAGAGCAAAGGAAGGGTTTGAAGGGGAAGGGAGGAGGCCCCTTGACTAGAAGCAAGAAACTACAGCAAAATAAACTTGCTCAGATGGTCTCTGGGGGATTTGTGGCCTGAAATTCCAGCCACCTCCACCCACAGACGAGCAAAGAGCTGGAGCAGCAGAGACCTGAGAGATCCACCCTTGGCAGTCTGTGATCACAGGCATCAGCTGGTTTTACAAATCACAATCACAAGGAGTATCTTGGCCGATTCCCCTCAATTTTTCTGAAAAGCTCCACGCTGTTGCAGCCCCGTATTTCCAAGGGCTTCATAAACCTCCCAGAGCTTGGGAGAAAAGTATTGTCTCTGCTTCCCCAGTTGGAAAACAGAGCTCAGGAATTCAATTAGCGTGTAAGAATGCTCAAGCCTATGTGCTTGAGTCTCCCACACGGAATTAACTCATGGGCTTCGCAGCTGAGGACCAGGTAAACAAGAGATTCCAGCCCTTATTTAGGTACCCACCAAAATCAATTTCATGTATCTCAGCCTAGAGTGGCTTGGTCAAGGTCATGCATGGAGCTTCAGCAGAAATTAATTGTCAAGAACCCAAAGAAGATTTAAAAGGGAGAATAAAAGCAATCTCCTTCCCAGATCTGAACTACTTTGCATTAATCCAAGCCTGTTCCATCCCGAAGCACCAACCCACCCATCGAGCAGCTGGACCTCAAGCCTTGCCCTTTGCTCATCAGCCAAAATGAGCTCCAGCACAACACTCAGCTCCAGCCTCCTGGCAGAACGGACTGAGCTGGGTGCCTTGGCTGACAATTCCATACTTCAAGTCCTCTCTTTCTGGAGCCATTCCCACCTCCCACCAGGTTCCCTCTACCCCATACACAGTGATGATGCCACATCCCAGTGGGATCACAGAATCACAGAATCATTCAGGTTGGAAAGAGCTCCAAGACTATCAAGTCCAAGCTGTGCCTGCCCCCCACCTTGTCCCCAGCCCAGAGCACTGAGTGCCACATCCAGGCCTTCCCTGGACAGCTCCAACACCTCCCTGGGCAGCCCCTGCCAAGGCCTGACCACCCTTTCCATGAAGATGGACACTCCTTGGCTATAGCTAGGTTAACTGGATGACCAGCAGTCTAAGGCTCCCCACCTCTTTATCACTGCCCAAAAACTCCTTCATTTATCTCTTCCCTTCCAGGTGATTTTCCCACCCATGCCAGTCCCTCACTGCCTTCTATAAAGTTTTCAAGGATTAAAGTAACAAACTTTGGGGCTCCTTGTATTTGAGGAGAAAGGGGGAAATCCAAGCCATTAGCTGTTTTGAATTTTGTATTTTGTGCAAGTTTTATGAGGCAACTATCTAAAAGTCTAAATAGTTAGTGCAAGTCAGGATCATTTCAGTGCAGACCTTAACATCTTCCACCTGCTTAAGGATGGAGACATCAGAAGAACCACAGCTACTGGCTTTGGGCATTGGCTGAATGTTGTATCCTTACAATTCCCTGCCCATCCTACAGAGATGTCCTCAGATTTTGCCAAGAGGGCATATTATCATGCTAGGCCAGCTACTACTGCTTCACTTGCAACACCAAAAACAATCCCTGCCCTGGAAAAGCAGAGAGATGCTCCACAAACAAGGCAGTGGAAACACAAAACCTGGAGTGACCTGTTGTGGTCACACAGGCAGGTAGTGGCCAAAGGAGGGAAACACCCCAGTGTCCCCTCAGGGAACCCTCACCTCCTGGGATGAATTACAGCCCTCAACATCAGCTTTTTGCTACTTGTCCTCACCTTACTTTCTCCCACAAGCTGACCTGTCTGTAGTTACCTGTTCTGCAGCAAGTGTGGAGACCAGCAGCATTCCCAGCTGCAGGTAAGAGCTGACTGATGCCAGGATCCAGGAGGAATCATAGACGGGTAAGAGTTGGAAGTGGCATTTCAAGGTAATTCAGTTCAGCCCCCTGCCATGAACAGGGACATCTTCAACTAGATCTTGTTGCTCAGAGCCCAACTCGATCTGGCTTTGAATGCTTGCAGAGATGGAGCACGCATTACCCCTCTGGGCAACGTGTGCCAGTGTTTCACCAGCCTCATTGTAAAAACCTCCACCCTTACATCGACTTTAAACAGACCCTCTTCTAGTTTAAAACTGTTACCCCTTGTCCTATTGCACCAGGCCCTGCTAAGGACTCTGTCCCCATCTTTCATGCAGACCCTTCAGGCACTGGAAGGGGCTCTAAGATCTCCCTGGAGAGAGGCTGAACACTCCCAGCTCTCTCAGCCTTTTCCCATGGCAGAGATACTCCATCTTATCCCGGTCCCCTGCAAGCCAAGGTGATCTCAGCAAGCTCCAGCATGTGGCAGAGGGACACATCGTGGTCTGTGCGCTGGGGCAGTGGTCCAACATGTCTAAAAAAGTGTATGCAGTGGTGCTCGTGTACGCCTCTGTGATTGTGGGAGCACAGACTGTGCAGCCATCTCCTCCCAGACTCACACCAGCACCTCCCCATCTCCTCCAAGGCCAAGCACAGCCCTGCCAGGATGTAACTCCAACGCCTTCATCGCTCGTCTCCCTCCTTCTGCCTTCCCACTCAGGCACCACAAAATGGGAAACAGCCTTGAAACAATGACTATGATTACAGTTTGGTAGGTCTTAAATGTAGCAGAGAAAGACAGCCCTCCTCTTCATGACATTCCCAGTGTAACATGTCACAACAAAGGGCCCAAGGGAAATCTGTGGAGCTGGATGTAAATATTTTTATGTGCTCATGATAAAGCTTCTCAGTACTTACTGTCCACTGCAAAAAAATTGGGCTGCTCCCCATGCTTGCATCTCTACCCAGGCATGCATCCTCATCTGCTGTACACCAGGAGCCCCGCAAAATCCACCTGCTCCTAGGAGTATTTAAGACTTTCCACTGAGAGAGGGCTATGTTCCTTTTCTGTTCCATTTAAAATAAAATAAAAAATTAGAGAGTGGACGGGCGGCTAGGAATTTCTGAGGTTTGACAGCCCATAATCAGAGATGAACTTGCCTGAAATAGAAAGAAACAAGCAGGATACAAGCCCCTGAACTGCTCCCCGTTCATTTTTAGCAAGCAAACCAGGTGAGCACAGCAACTGCTATTTACCCTCTGAGTCACGGGAAACAGCACCCAGAACAGATGCCTTGCCAAAGCTTCGCAAGACTTAAAAAAAAAAATAAAAAAAATTAAAATTATACAAACTATTTGAGGCAAGTCTCAGGGCTTGCAAATTCCCTGTGAAATCCAGGCTTGGGATAACGAAGAGCTCCAAGGCTGAGGTCAGGCTGCTGCCGAGCACCTGCACTTAGCAATGCATCATTGACCAAATTCTGCTCGGGGCATCAAAGCCCCACAGACGTCAGCGGCTGCACAGTCTGGCCCAGTAACCCGTAATTTCCCTGTAATCAGAAGCAACAGGGTGAGAGTTTTAGTGGCCATGCATAATGCATGTCCTCTGGCACAGCTAGGGGAGCGGGAGAGGAGCACTACAGCTGGCAGCGCCGGCCACGATGCCAGAGAACTGGACACCACCCCAAAGCCCACAGAACAGCTCCAAGCGCCCTGTAACACCCCAAAGGCTCCCCTCGGTCTCTCTGCTCCCAGTTTTTTCCCCATATTCCCCACATGCAGCAGTCACACACGGATGGTTTCACCGTGGCCGGTACCTACCTGCTCATGGGCATCTGCTGCTCCTCGGCCTGGATGAGGGCTGAGCATCCTGTTCACACACATCCCTCTCTCACAGAGTATGGAAAAAGCCAGTTGAACAGTTTATCAGCTGCAAGCACCACTGACTTTTCCAGGTATGACACACCCCACACTCAAAAGTCTGTGGTAGTTTCACAACACTCTATGGAGCTGCTCCCTTGCAGCCTGTCGCTACTACTTTCCTTCCCATTCCCCCTAGCAATCCACCACCAACCTCATCATCATCATCCCAGACACCTTTCTCCCATCCAGCCTCCAGCATACACCCTCAGACATCAAGATTCAGCCCTCACTCCAGCTGTGATCTCCCCCTCCTTATCCCCACATGAAGGAAAGCTGCTTTTATTCCGTTTTTCCTTTTATTTTTCCTCACATGTTCTTCCCCAGCCCACTCTGATCCCTCCCTTCTTGCACTCTTGGTCCTTCCCTAAAAATCCCAGTAAGTTTTAGACATCCCTGGAAACCACTGACAGCACCTTATAGCAAGTTTCACATAATCCCAAAACACTCTTTGCCCTAAACTATAATAAACTCACTCCACCAAGGGCAACCATGCCCTTTAGCTCACGTGGCTTTCCAGAAAGAGACTTCCTCACCTGGACACCCACGGGTGGGCTCCATTCCAGGGCCAAGGTTCTACCAGGTCCCTTCCACATGCGGAGTCACAACTCCACTGGCCAGAAGCCAAACTGGGAGCACATACCAGGGACTCCCTCCTCTGTTTTATATCAAAAATGCACAGGACTGAGACCAGAAATCATCCAGGTACACCTATCTGGGACACCAGCCACCAGGTCACACTCGGCTACACCATGGTGAGGCAGAAGCTCCTTCAAAACGTTCCTGTAAACCAAGGATGCTCCTTGTGGCAGCTGCAACCCAAGCTCCAGCAGGAACCTTCTGCTGGAAAAGGGCAGCCAATGAAACTCCCCAGAAATGGTGGTTAGGTCCTGCTGCAGCCAAAAGATCTGGGTTTCTCTGGAAGGAGGGTTCTCCACAATCACAAAAGTATCAGCCTGACTGAACTGCACAGAGCACAGCATTTACCACCAGGGTGTAGCCTTTGAATACACCTCCTTCAACTGATCAGTGCTGAGCATGCCCCATGCCACCACTGCTGGAACAGGATCAGGTGAAATCATGACAGAGCTACCAAAAACCATGCAAACAGAGCCCCTGGAGAGCACTGGGTGCTTCCCAGTCTGACCCCAAGCCAATACCAGTGACGGGAGCAAGGAAAGAATCAAGATTTGAGGTTGCTGAAGCAGAGCAGACCAGTCAGTCAACATCAAGCGATGTTTGCTACTGCAAATCTGCCAGCAAAGAAAGAGAAAGCCCACCTGATAAACACCTCGGGCTGTGAGACTCAGCACATCTGGGGAAGGTCGGCAGACAGCGAGCGGGAGAGAGGAGGGCAGATGGCACAGACTGGGACCTACTGGAAAATGTCTGCAAGAACTGGTTTCCTCCAGAAAACAGGACCTCTAACAATAGTCCTCTGTGCACAGACAGCTCTAAGCGCTGCTCAGGAGATCAGTTTTCAAAAATCTCACCCAAAGTCGAGGTTCACTGCTGGGGAGGAAAACTGATGTATCTCAGCCCTTGCTGAGGCTACATGTCTCTGCTCAGAGGATGGGAAACAAGAGCCTCCCCACACCACCAACAGCACCTCTTGCCCTTTGCCTTTCTCTGTTCTGAAGCTGTGCCACCTGGCAGGTATCACACACTTCTTCGACCCCTCTGCCACCTACCCAAGCTGCAGCAAGGGGTGAGCCCCACGCATCAGCTGGGGTGCAAGACCCTGGAACGATCTTGGTCAGACCCTGTGGCACTGCCTGTGTGGTTTGTATAAATAATTGACGGGGACCCAAGCAGTAGAAGGGGATTTCAGAGGGGAAAAACCCAGTGACAGATCTACAGCTTGAGTAATCTTCACCAGGCTCTGCCACTGTCACCAGCCAAGGACCTTCTCCCAGGATATGGGGCCACCACGAGCATCTTCCCTTGCATGTTCCTCCCCACTCTCAGGAGCAGAGGGGTTTACAGGCACAAACACCTCTGCCTCCCCAGAAAAGATACCAGTTTTGGGAAGTGCACCACACAGCAACACCTCCAAAAGACCCATGTCCTTCACCCCACTCCATGTCCTGGCATGCCAGCACCCAACATGCACGAAACACAACCTCAAGTCCAAAAAACACACTATTACCTAAACCCTCCATCCCCTCCCCACACACTGAGCAGATCACAGACACAACTCTCCAGTCTAGACTGGGTTATAGGGGTTAAACTTCATAGCCTCAAAACCAACATTTTAAACCCAAAAGAGGA
>VWZW01001647.1:441095-451892 GCA_013397115.1 Edolisoma coerulescens
AGAGGAGGTGGAGGGGCGCAACAACGTGCCATGCCCCAGGCTGTGTGCTCCTACACTCAGGGAAATCTCACCTGAATTCTTACATAAACCCACCCAAGCCCTGCAGGTGCACCAAGAAAATTAAAACAAAAACTGAGAAAGTGAAAATAAAACCTGAGAAAATGAAAATTAAACCTAGGAAAATTAAAAATGCAAACTACCTCCTGCAATATGACGGCTCCCTGGATCAGTTGCTGTACGTCCTCAGGAGCTTTTGGGGAGGACACCTCCACATCAGCCAACAACCAACCGCATCGAAATGACTGCACCCCATCTTCTGCCTGCAAAAGCTCCGGCTGGTGGGTTTTTTTTTTTTCCTACAGCAGTTTGACTCAGAGGTCTGGCCAGACTCACAGCTCTCAAATTCGTTTAATAAATCATCTCCTAACCCCGCCCAGAAGCAAAAGGCAAATCTCTGTCTCCCAGGCACCTCCTGATTGGACTAACGTGCCTCTTGCTAATGACCCTGCGAGGAATAGCACGGCTCAAGTGACGTGTTTATGAAGATAAATATTTTAACTTCACAGTTTAGCGCTGTAAACTCGTTCCAGCCGGAGAGTCTCTTTAAGTTGGTTCCAGGAGAAAATGCCTCGATAATTAAATTTTTTTTTCTTTAATTTTATTTTTTTAAAAAGCTATGAAATATTAATTGCAGTGAAATACGTGGCGTGTCTTTCAGGTGCAATTAGTAGCTGCTGGTGGATGAAAAAAAACCTGGCTGGTGAAGCCCAGGGAGGGGATGGGAGTGATTTCTCCCCTCAGCAGAGGGAATGCAGCGCTCTGCCCTATCTAATCTCACTATAGCAACGGGAAGACCTTGGCAACCCCGATCTTTACAGTTATTAAGATGGGAGCGGGAAGAGTCGGGAGCACAGCGCCGAGGGATGCTCGGCCGAGAGCCTGGCTGCCGAGGAAATAAAGCATCCTGTCTCGCTCGGGGGGATGCAGGGTCTGCCAAGCTGCCAGGGTGGGGCAGTAGCCCAAGGCTGGCTCCCCAAAACTTTCTTATGGTGGCTTTTTATGCCAAAGAGGAGACATGCATCTCCCCATCACATTTTGGAGAAGGATCTCCAACTCCTGCTGCTCAGACCTGCTGGAGCAAGCCATGGAGATGCTCCCAGGGCTGGAGCCCCTTTGCTCTGGAGCCAGCCTGGGACAGCTGGGAGTGATCACCCGCACAAGAGAAGGTTCCAGGGAGAGCTTAGAGCCCCTGACAGTGCCTGAAAAGAAGTTTCTAAGAAAGATGGGGACAAACTTTTTAGCAGGGCCTATTGCAATAGTGATTTTAAATTTAGAAAGGGTAGGTTTAGACTAGGTTTAGAAGGATGGAATTTTTACACTGAGGGTGGTGAGGCCTCAGATGCCCAGAGAAGTTGTGGCTGCCCCATCCCTAGGAGTGTTCAAGGTCAGGCTGGGTGGGGCTCTGAGCAACCTGGTCTATTTCAAGACATCCCTCCTCATTGCAGGGGGTTGGAGTAGATGATCATCCAACCCAAACTATTCTATGATTCCCTACTTCCCTCAAAGACCCGAGAAGAACAAGCTGCTTTTGGGACCAGGGGTCAAGTCTGCAGCCAGCTGCTCTCCCTCAGCCCCAGATTCAGCCACAAGGACATGCCCAGACAGGATGGGGACAGGGAGGCTCCCCCACAACTGCCACCCAGCCTGGGGCTGCCAGCAACCTGCCCCACTGCCATCTCCAGGGATTGCTCACTCTCAGTTCTCACCAGGATGATTCACCCTCAAATGCAAAGGCACAAAGTGCTCAGATCAGTTTATTGCAAAATAGTACATCTTGGTGACTGCCTGGCCCAGAGCCACCTCAGTCCTGAGCTCCCAGACAGCGGGGACAGCCCCAGGGCTAACCTGGAGGCCACCATAGCTTGGTCCCACCTGGACAGAGCAGAGAGCTGTGGGACTTCTCCCCTATCTAAGAGGGGTACTTCACTAAGACTTCATTAGTCCTGTATCCCCCTGAAAGGAGATTTCAGGCTGCTAGGAGCTGCAAAACCAGACCCTACAGCTCCCCAGCCAGCCCTGAACATCTCCCACCCGTTCTGCTGCACCAACTCACCATGACAGACACTCACAGGAACAGGCCACTGACTCAGGGAGGGCTGCCTGGGGACCCTCCAAGGCTAAATTGCTACTACTTCCATTCACACTGCCAGTAGAATGATAATAATAATCCATAACAAACTTCCAAGGCAGCGTGAGTCAGTCTTTTTGGTGGCAGAAGTTGTGTTTGTCTCTAGCATTGCTCTTCTTGGCACCTCGAAGTCCTGGGATCACGTCCCTCCCACAGCTTCCTCTGTTATCAATTTCCACACAAATTGAGCTGTTTCTTTCCTTCCAGCAGCCTCATTAGCCCAAAGTTTCTTCACCAAACTCTAAAAAACTGCAACCCCACAACCCAACCCTAGCAGAGGTGCATGTCCCCAGCTCACAGCAGCCGGGACAGCCCTTGCTGCTCCATGCTACCTTCTACTCTCCAACCAGAGCACTGGAACTTTCCTCACCGCTAAAGTCCCCAGCTGACTTCCAGACACATTCCTCGGGATCCCAGTGTTAACTCCTCCAGGGTTTTACCAGCATTACAGCATAAAGCAGGCAACTGGGCCAACTCCAGACAGAACTAGATGCTGCTGGTCATTTTTTCCGAGGAAAAGAAAGAGAGGAAGCCCCCACTTAGCTCTGTTGTGTGAAAAACATCAGGGCAGGCCGTGTTAAAACACCATTATGAATGGAGAAGCATCAGGAAAAAACCACTAGATTAGACAAAGCAATTTGATTCCCATTCAAGAAGGTGTAGAAAACTTTGATCTATGGTTCCCACCCCTCAGCCAGCTCTTCAGACAGTGAACACTGACCAAGTTCCATGGACCTCTTCAGATGGTGAATATTGACCAAATTCCATGGAGCTCTGCTGATAGTCACCCATATATCCAGCCCCTTAGGACTCTTCTGAGTGTACAAAAGAGGTTTCATTTGCTTTTCTTTTGTATTTTTGACTGGGCTGGAAAGTACCTCAGTCAAAACACACAGTGCCCTTGGTGCACATTAAAACCAAAAGCACTCGGAGATAAATGTCAAGATTTTAATAATTTGACCTTATCTGGCCAAAACCAGCACACTGCCAGCCTCCCTGTGTCCCCTCGGTCCAGGCAGGGACCAGGGCTGCCAGCAGGCTGCCGGGCCACGTGCTAGCTGTCCCAGCAGTGGGAATGCTGCTGGGCAGAGCAGCGGTGGTAAATCAAAACGCAGCGAGACAGTGTGTCATCCCAGGGGCCCGTTCCAGCCTCAGACACCCGCCAGCACCAGGGACCAGCAGGCTCTTTATCTTGTCACCGGTGACTAAGAGCATCCCTGGCATGACGGTACCACAAAAATACAGGTGACGGGAAATGGCCCTTTTCCAAGAAGGACGGATCCTTTATTACGTCCTGTTTATCTCCCATATTACTGAAGGGAAAGCCATGAAGCATGCGATCCTTTCAGGTTCTCTGAATCCACTTAGATTTTATCTCTGGAGCTGGAGCTTTCCAGGAATGAAATAGCTGCAAGACACAACGTGGATGAAACAAAATCAAATGGAGAGTCTCCAACATGAAAGGCAAACTAAAAGGATGACAGCACTAGTTATACGGAAGGAGAAATAAGGAGGAGAGGAAATTAAAAGAAATTAAAGGGAATTAATTAGAAGGTATGATGGAGCTATGAAAGAGGAAAAACAGCTATGCAGAGTTCACTAAATACCCCCAAACTTTTAATTGTCACACTTGGAACTGCAAGCCCTGGAGGTTCAAAACCCCCCTGGCAGTTTCCAAATGAAAAAAATTCCCATGGCTTAAACAAATTACTTCTTTGCCTCTAAGTCTGAATGGCAGACAAGATTCTGAGCTTCTGCTCCAAACCATGAAGATAGAAATGCATCCTGCTCGCCCCTTCAGTTCACTGACCAAGGTGGACAGCCCACGCCAGCATCTGATACACCAGGAGTTGGGGCTTCAAGTAGAATGTTGATGCTGCATTTCCAAGATTTGGGCTGAATCATTTGCATCTACCCAACGTTCCTGGTAGAGTTTTCACAGGGCCCTGGGGGTTTTGGGGCCACCGTCTGTGCTTGAAGTCACCAGGATGAGACTTGCTGCTGGGTTAGTCCTGGGGGAGATGGCTAGCACCTGGAGCATCTCACCTCTCATCAGAATGTACCGCCTGCATTTTCCACTAAAACCTAACAGTCCTTTCCACAGGACCACAGAATGGTTTGGGTTGGAAGGGACCTTACAGACCACCTCAACCATGGGCAGGGACACCTTCCGCTATCCCAGGGTGCTCCAAGCCCCCTCCAGCCTGGCCTTGGGCACTGCCAGGGATCCAGGGGCAGCCACAGCTGCTCTGGGCAACCTGTGCCAAGGCCTCACCACCCTCACAGGGAAGAACTTCTTCCCAATATCCCATCTAACCCTGCTCCCTGGCAGTTAAAAACCTGATCGTCATCCCCAGTGCTGAACCAGAACGAGGTTCTAAGTCACAACATAGCCTGCAGAGAGCAGGAGTCCCCTGTTTCTCCAGGCCTTCCCTTTGCCAACCACCTTGGTTTTAACCCTGAGAAGTGAGGAAGTTCCCTCTGGAGATCAAAAAGTCCCTTATTAAGGGAATAGTGGTGATGGCTGGGAGGAGCAACAAGAGGTCGTAAAAAAAGCAGGCAGACACTGTTTGTCTTGGCCTCCTGGAGGTGTATTATTTTCCTGGGACGCAAGCTCCAGCCCCACGCTGAACACAAGGACGCCTGAAACAGAGACGGGGCTGCCTTGCCAACGTGGAGTTTGTTTCGGAAGAAACTCACCCGGCATTTCCGTGCAGGAAGGAGACAGTGGGGCTGCACAGCCAGAGCTGCTGGATGGTGCCTGGAAAGCACCAGCCAGATCCTCCAGGCTTGGGGTGCATGCACAGGGTCCGTGCAGCACCCCAAAAACCCCATACGGGGAGGTGGAGAAAGTTTAAATGGTCTCCCCAGGTTCTCCATGCATCCGTCCATGCTCAATTCCATCAGCGACAAGGCAGATCACGTACAGGTCCATGGACACTGTGCCAAAGGCTCTGTCCCCATCCCTGCACCAGCCCTGCCACCCCCTCTGCCTCGGCCACCACTCCACTGCTGTCTTCAGCGACCCACAAAGCCCTGTCTGTGTTTAATTAAGTGACCTCAGGCTGATTTACACAACAATAACCCTGTTTCCTAACATACCAGCTTCAGGCAGCTCCCTCCAGTGACAGAACCACACCACTCCAAGGAAAGGGAGAACTTCATTATGAGTTACCCATTACAACTCAGAATTTAAAAAATATCTTCTTTCTATTAAAGGCACAGCTAATTTGACACAAAAATGAACTCATTTTTAACACAAGTCTAGGGAGGAATTTTTTTTCTGGTTTTTTTTTTTACTTGAACTGTTTTTGCTTGGACTGTTTCATGCTTTGAAGTTAATTATAACTATTTAGCTTTATACATCACTTGCTCAGAAAGTTACAAGGCTCCCAGATCTCCCTGGTTTATTTGGGACCAGGGTTTGAAAGTACCAGGTGTCACCAGCCCAGCTTCCATTAGGAAGATTAATCTTCCCCGAGATGTGTCTTTGGGAAGCTCCGAATCACAGGGCTGGATCTTGCTCTTGGTTACACAGCGTTACAAGAATTGCAAGAAGGGGAGGAAAAACAAAGCTGAGCTGGACTGGTGAGCATCAACCCTCCTGCTGTGGGACTGGATGGGGACATTTGGGACTTTTGAGCAGAATATTTATGCCCTATGCAGCAAAGCAGAGCCCTGCCCCAGTTCTGGATCTGCCAGGCGCTGGGACAAGTTAGTAAAATTGAAAGCAATAACCAAATTGTGCTTGGGAAAGTCAACAGAGCACCAACCAGTGACCTTGCCTATGTGATGGATGAGAAGGTTTTAGCTGCTGGTCCCTGGTGATGCTCACGGAGACCCTCTGCTGCTCTGGCATGTGCCACGGATGACATTCCTCACTCCTAAATCAGGGGAACCTCCTATTCCTCAGTGCCGAATTAACTCAAGCGAAGCGATGGGGGAACAGCCCATCCATCCCACGGCAAACACCAGGCACTGCTGGGACAACCAGCTGGGACAACCCCCTACAAACAGCCTGTACCTCTGTCCCCCCACCCCTCCCAGCTTGTCACCCATCCACAGGAGCAAAATAAAAGCTTTGGACTTTTGGTTAAAAGAGAAGAGCATCAAATCAGGGTCTCACCACCCTGAGAACACAGGCAGCACCTACAAGGAAGAAATAAGTTTAAGCCACCAGATCTCAGGGCAAGTCTAAGCAAACCCTGAAGAGTCACCAGATAGTTCTTACATACTCCTACACGCACAGACACCAAAGGGACAAAAGGAACTGCAGGGCAAGAGAGGAACTGGAACAGCTTCAAGTGAAGAGCTGCATTCACAGGGGAGTTGGTACAAAGAGATACCAGCGTGCAATGCCTCCTTCCTGGCTCTGCTGCCTGCAACATGCAGGGAAACACAAATCAAGAGCAGCTTTTGTGCTGGAGCAGAATCTGCTGAAAGGTCTTCTCAAAGGTAGAGGACTTCCAGCAACTGCTAACCTGAAAATTGAGGAGGGAACCGTGCGTGGTGAGGTTCTGCTGCAGGTTAGTGCAAGGAGAGCATCACCACTGGCCTGGAACCAGGTGTGGAATGGGCTGGTGGTCTCCAACCATGTGCACATTACTGCAACAAGGTTTTGAGGAGCATAACATTTGATTTGGGTTGGGTTTTCTGCCTGCCGAGTCAGGTTGCTTTGTGATTTAGCACATTTCTTGCAGGGACCCAGGCCAGAAGCACAAGAGATACAACTCAGCTGCACCTGCAGCAAACACCGCTGGAGTCAGAAGGTGCCGGGAGATGCTCACCTTTAATTTGGGGAACCTGCAATGGATCAACATCACTTTTTTCCTTATGAAAGCAGCAGAATTCAGCTTACAAATTAAAAGGCTGCAGCCTGTAAACGATTAGCATACACTTCCCACCGCATAAGGCTATCATCGTCAATGTAACTGCAAACCTCTTCCTTAAAGCACAGTCTTACAGAATTATTCTGCCTCGGGCTCCACCGAGTTTGCAGGGCCCTGTATTTGTTCCTCAGCTGAGACAGTTGCAAGTCAAGCGCTGAATGGAGGCGTTGCTGCGACAGGGATTGTGCAGCTAAATAATTCAGTAACCAATTACTGTTTAACAATATCCCTCCCCATCATCCCAGCGCCGATCCATCATCCCAGGCCAAGAGGGCCCAGCAGAAAGGAGGCAGCGAGAAGCCTCCCTGTGATGTAAACACATTGACTCGTGTGTAATATACAACTTATTGATCAGAAGACAAGGTATACAGCACATTTTATTGCATGCTAAATGAGGGCTGTAATGAATTGCTGCTTGCCTCCAGGTCATTTGTTTGATTGCCACCTAAGCAAACTGGTGAGGGCAAAAGGTCCTGCCTCTGGGACGGGTCCTTGGTGAAATGAGCTGCTGATCAAGAGGAACAAGAGAAGCAGAAAGCAGGACAGTCTAATGCTCACTCTGTGCCCAGACCAGGAAAGCTGGTCTTCTCCCTCATCCCCAAAATGTATGAGACACAACTGTAGCTGATGCTTTCACCAATGGCATCAGGGCCACTGCACCCACCCAGGTCTTCAGCTAGGGCATCCAACGCTCCCCAGCTCAGATTCATCCCACTCAGGACCTGGTCCTCCCAGCCCAACTCTGTGCCCGGACTGGGATCTGAAAACACAGCTGATTCCACACTGAGAGACTCAGGGACACACAGCACACATGACCAGCTGCCCTCCTGGCTATGAGACAAGGGCTGAACCTGTTTTTCACACGGGACGCGGGCAGAGCTCACCCAGCCTTTCTCCACCACCATGGCTCCGCAGAGAAACATGCCTGGTTTTTAAAGATATCCCTCCTGCCTGCTTGGTTCCTCCTTTGTGTGGCTTTAAAGCTTTCTTCTGCGCAGCTATAAAAGGGTGTGAGAAAACTTGGAAAGGAAGCCCTGGGTGGCACAGACAACTGGAACAAGGAGCAATCTGTGCCCGGGGCAGGGGAGGGGGTGGCAGAGCCCACACGGTGCCAGGCTGAATGGCTGCCGGGGAGGAAATGACACACCACACTATCCTGCTTTTGTCCAGGGGCGAGACCAAAATGCTCCAGAGGAAAAAGAAAAACCAAAAAGAGATTATTCTGCCTTGTGTTCTCCCTCCCCTCGCCTCCCTGCCACCCCCAGGCAGGCTACAGGTGACTGCCTCCGCATCCTCGCTCCAGTGGACCGTGGGGCACCCATGATCTGAGCAGCATCTGGCTTGCTTTAGCATCAGGCTTATACTTTCATGCTCCTCAGGTTTCTCCCTGCTTTTTAATTAGGAATCACGGCCACGAGGCCACCCATTGCTTGGTCTGGCTGGGCAGCAGAGCCCGGGTGCAGGAACAACCCGCTCCACTGCCAGGGAAATGCCACGGGCAGGGGGTGACAGGCAGTGTCCCCCAGCCCTGCCTGTGTGCAAGGTGACACCCAGCACACGCCAGCCAAGGTGCCCCCACTGGTTGCCTCCCCAAACCCCATCTCCCAAAAGGCTGTGACTCCAGCAACATCCTGGCTGCACTCACCAGAAAAATTAAGACTTAAAAACTTTTCAGCTTCATTTTATCAAAGTCAAGCTCAAAAAATGGCTGTTTTCCAAGCCCCCACTCTCACCGCTCATGCTCCCCCACCAGAGTCTATCACTGGGGCGATCCCATCCCCAAGGGCTTGTCTCCTCCCTCCACACAACTAAGGCTTGTCCTCGGATCAGATCCTTCAGCTGCAGCTCATGAACCATCTCCCAAATGCCCAACCACCCTCTAAAGCCCCACCCCACCATATCACACGTTTTCTTCAATCTGTCTCTTTTTCCGGGTGTTTTGGTATCTCACCTATTGTGTCTTCCCTTGTCAAAGGACCAGAACTGACACTTTAATCCTCAGCCAAAACTCTCTCTGTGTCTGGGCCACCTCTCACTCCTCGCTTCAAGCATAATGAAAACAAGCAAGGCATAAATGCCATTTTCGTATAAATTAAGAAGCCCACCCTGAAAAGAACTAAAATCTCTATTGTACAGGCCCATACTGATGGTGTATCTGATTAAAAACAAAACCCCAGACGAACCCCAACTAAACAATTGTCCACAGACACAAGTTCTCCTCCTGCTTCACATGAGCACTTTGAAAGGTCAATACTAGGAAGAAATTCCTCCCTGTGAGGGTGGGGAGGCCCTGGCACAGGTTTCCCAGAGAAGCTGTGGCTGCCCTTGGATCCCTGGAAGTGTCCAAGGCGAGGCTGGATGGGGCTTGGAGCAACCTGGTCTACAGGAAGGTGTCCCTGCCCATGAGGCTCCCTCCAGCTTCAGCTGGTACCAGTCATCACAGCATCCTTCAGCCCAGCTCTCACTCTACAGACACAAGGGCTTCTCTGACTACACCAGCTATAAAACCCTCTATCCACCCCATAGCTGGCTAGGGCCCTCAGTGCTAGAAGCTGTAAACAACAAAAAAACCCCAACTTATCAACTGCAGCAGACACATCCAGGTCACACTTTTCTTCTTCTGCATGTCAGAGGTTTTTCCTCTCTAAGGAAAACCCAGTGTTCCCCCTTTTATTCCTCTTTCAAATAACAATTTCCAAACTTTAAAGTCAAAACAATAAAAAACAAACCAGCTTTTCACCCCCATCTTTAGTTTAAAATCAGGTGGAGGACAGTGGGCCTTGCAAAGCTGGACAGTGAGTTGGATGATGGAAATGGTCTGGCTTTTTCCCATTAAATTCATTTTCATAGGGTTAATGTGCAATGCCACCGCTGCCCCCAGCTCCATCAGCAAAGAGGAGGATGGGCTGGGAGCAAGCACGTGGCTTGGGGATTTTGGCGCCTTGTCAGGTCTGACTGAGCCTCAGTGAGCTACAGCCCTTTTGCAAACAAAAACTGGAGGCAGAAGAGGGTCAGAAATGCGCAGGTGTCTCAGCTGACATCACCAGCACAAGGTCACCTTACCGCGTACACCGCGGTGAGGTACACCCTAAGTAAAGACTGAAGCTCTGCCACTTCTACATGGATCTCGAACAAGAAGGGCTGCAAACCTCCCTCATGGGGCTCTGCAGTGCTCAGTCTGGACTGAGGAGATTCCCTTTTCCTTTTGCCCTCCCTGAAGACTCATCTCGAGCACCTCCGGCTCCAAGGAAGAGCAAAACCTGACCGCTGTCCCTCCAAAAAACAGCGTCCAGTGGCAGCACCAGCACAGCCCCTTCCCAAGCCCAACCACACAGCATAGCCACCCATCGCAATCTCCTCATCAGCACCCATCCCTCATCCACAGAGAAAAGCTGCTCCATGCAGATACTTGACCTCTTAACATTCCTACTGAATTACTATTGATACCCCATAGGTGTGGCTGGCCAGCCAACCTGCCGTGCCTGCAGCAGAGCCTCCTCTTGCTCCCCTGATGAAGGACCTGACCTGGACGGGGTTGGACAGTGAGCTCTGCCTCTGGGGAGGGAGGAGGAGAGCCCATGGGAAGGATCATCCTGGCAATGGACTCTGAGGAAGACCCACAGCACAAAGTCAAAGTGATGGAGACACTTGAGACCAGGAGCAGGAGAGGACAACCCCGAGCACGAAGCACCGCAAATGGAAAGAAGAGTTACCCCTCTG
>VWZW01001647.1:461829-483479 GCA_013397115.1 Edolisoma coerulescens
GGGCGAGGCGGCCAATGGGAGGGCGCGGCGGGGAGGGTCAGCCAATGGGAGGGCGCAGGGGGCGGGACCGCCTGAGGGGAGCTCGGCGGAGGCGCCGCCCCGGGGTCTGAGCGCCGCCCGCTGCCCTCGGGGTGCGGGCCCGCGGGGCGTGAGGGTTGAAATCGCAGAGGCGGGGAATGGTCTGGGTGGGAATGAGCCCGAGAGATCATCCACTCACACCCCCTGCCATGGGCAGGGACACCTTCCGCTATCCCAGGCTGCTCCAAGCCCCGTCCAGTCTGGCCTTGGGCACTTCAGGGATGGGGCACCCACAGCTTCTCTAAGCAGCCTGTGCCAGGGCCTCACCACCAGCATCCTCAAGTCCTTCTCCCAGAGCTGCTCTTTATCCCCAGCCTGGACTGATCCCGGGGGTCACCTCGCCTCAAGTGCAGCTTCAGCTCTTGGTCATATTAAACCTCAGAGGTTCCCATGGCCCCACTTCTCATGTCCTGCACTATTTGATAATTCCAGACAAATAAACCCTTGCATGGGGATAAAAAAAAAAAAGCCAATATGGTATCAAGGGGTACTCCAGCATCATCATCCTGCTGCAAGACCCCCAATCCCTCTTGCAGGCAAGGGCTTGGTGGAGCGGGGCACAACTGATGGCATTGCCCTGTTCCTGCAGGGATCCAGCAGCTCTGGATCCTCTCTGCATCCCCTTCCTAATTGCCTCACCCTGGCTGTGTTCTCCAGTGAGAAAGGAAGCTTCTTGAGATGTTTGCTTTCCATGTTCATGTGGATCACAAGCTTCAGGTGCCACCTGCCCTGTGTGTTGTTAGACAAGCATCATCCCTCAAGCCAGCCCGACAAAACCTGCGGATGATCCTTTGTCGCTCCTCAGCCTTTCAAGGATTGGGCTGTGAGAGAAGAAAATATGATTTGCAGAGAAAATAGACAAAGAACGCACCTAAACCCAGGAAATCCATGAAATTTGGACAGCAAGAAGCCCCCCTTATATGTCTAATCATCTTGGTCCCAAAACTGGTATTCTAAAAGAATACAATTTTTTTCTCTTTAATGGTTTTCTTTGGAAGGATGTTTTGGGAATTCGGGATTTTGNTCATCTGGTCTCCTACCCTGTCATCAGGCTCCCATGCTTTCCCACTGGGTCCCTGAGTGCAGTCAGCGCGATGCTGAGTCACGGAAGAACATTGTCAGCTTAAACTCTGAGCAGTTGAGGCTTCCCCCTCAATATCAGCTACTCAGGGAGAGCCTCCCTGTGTGCATTTAGAACATTTCCAGCATATTTGCTCTCTATATTTTAGGATTCTCATCAAATGTTTCCAGTGAAACACCATTTCAGGATGTTCCTTTAGAGTTTGTTGTTCTGCAATCCGTCTGTTTCAGGTGGAGGAGCCTGGCACAGCTGATCCAGCCTGGGATCTCTGCTCTGACACCCAGTAAAACCATTGCTAACAGCTGATCCAGCCTGGGATCTGACTCTGAGTGCCTTATTTAGTCAAAAGTCCCCGATTTCAGTCAAAATCCTTCACTAGTAGTGTGTTTTTAGATTAAAAGGGAAGGTTTAAATTAGGAACGGTAGGAGCAGCTGCTGTGAGTTTGCTGGTGGAGGAATGTGTGTTCCTAACAAAAAGCAGAGGCAGGATTTGGGATCTTTTTCATCCAGAGGAAGGATGACATCCAGCTACAAAGTTCTCCATAAGGGGCAGAGGGGATTTTCTGCCCCCTCTCCGCCTCCTAGGAAACAATCCTAAGCTTTATCTCATTCTCTAGATCCTGACTTAGCACCTGATTATTTTTAAAACAACAAGCTTGTGTAAAACACACTGACAGGAACAATGTGACACTGCCTCCTGATCTCCCCTCTACACCTCCTGCCTTCAAAAACACACCGAGGTGGAATCAAGCGTCCAAACCCACTGCAGCCAGAAGCACCTTGGAGAGAGTGAGTGACACAAGACTGATGTGTGCTAAGGATTCCCTCGTGCCTTTGTCTAGCAAACACTCACCAGCACAGCAGGCGAGAGGCTGCGAGGGCTGGGAGCTTTGGATGGAGGTGTCACGAGGCAGAAAGTGACGCTTGTGGTTGTTTTTGCCACAGGAAAACTTGAGATGGGATGAAACCAGGGAAGACCTCAGCATGAGATTGGAAATGGATGAAATGGAAATACAACTTTTCTTGCTCCACTTTGCATTTAGTTGTTTTTCAGGATCCTGGGTGCATTAATTGGTGTTAATTACTCTGACCAACTTCACCTCCACGCATGCACCCTCCACTCATTAGTCCAGAGGCTCTAATTAAGCTCTGGGCATTTTTTCTGGGCAGTGTTGTTGTAGTACTTGGTTGTAGTCCTGCCTGGGGTCCTGTGTCTTGGGTGAGCATCATACCCATGTTGTAACCTTGTTTGCAGTCCTGCTCCTGCTGTTCCCAAGTGGATCCTGGACCCAGTTCATGCCCTCACCTTGCCTGGGACACTTGGTAACTCCTTCTTACCAGGACCTGGCCCTGGCATTCCTCTTCAGATCCAGTGGGACTACATCCCTGCCTGTGCTGTGGTCATCCTCTTGGCTCACCTTAGCACGGCAGGAAGGATCACTGAACCTGAACACCCCACAGCACCTGGGAACCATAAGCACGCAGAGCACATTCCCTTCCTAGCTCTCCAAGGCACACCTGCCTTGTGTCTGTATGACTTGGCTTTTAGGGTCAGGAAGATGTGGGCACCCCTCTCTTGCTGCCGTGCTTGTTCCACTTGTACTTAAGGAGGTCTGTGGTCAACTCAAGTGCTCTCAGGAATTTCCCAACAGATTTCTGATGCGTCAAGTTTATCCCCTCCTGAGAGCAGTAACTCAGCTCTGTTAGAAATGGCTCAACTCCGGCACCCGCTTGTAATGTAATTGAGTGTGGAAATTGGCAGGAGAGGTAGGGAGCTACCTCATCTTCATGCACATAATCAATAGCAAATCATTACTTAAAAAGTAAAGTGGTTGATGGTGTTTCTGTAGGGCATGACATGCCCTGCATTTTCAGTCTTTGATTCATACTGCTTAGCATGCCATGAGATGGGGCTCAGCAAGTGACTCACATTGTAAAAGCTCTCCAGTTAGCTCCTGGTGCTCCCTCTCAGCAAGCGTGTCATGGTTGCTTCAGCCTGTCTGCGTCTGTTCCCCATCCCAGCTCCCAAAGCCTTCAAGGCCCTTTTAGGGATTTCCCTAAGTCCAGATGCTGGTGGGGTGGCACCAAAGCACGCACGGGGCTCTTGCCAGGATCAAGGTGCTCTCACTCTGGATTAGGTCCAGCCTGCATGAAGCAGAGTATGATACAGCGGAGTCCACCTGCAGACGCTTGGATGGCTGAGGGAGCTGGGAAAGGGGCTCAGCCTGGAGAAAAGGAGGCTCAGGGGGGACCTTGTGGCTCTGCACAACTCCCTGACAGGAGGGGGCAGCCGGGGGGGTCGGGCTCTGCTCCCAGGGAACAGGGACAGGAGGAGAGGGAACAGCCTCAGGCTGGGCCAGGGGAAGTTTAGATTGAATATTAGGGAAAGTTTCTTCATGGAAAGGGTTGTCCAGACACTGGCCCAGCTGCCCAGGGCAGTGGTGATGTCCCCATCCCTGGAAGGATTTAAAAGCCATGTGGGTGTGGCACCTGAGGACATGGGGCAGTGGTGGCCTTGGCTGTGCTGGGGGAATGGTTGGACTCGATGGTCTTGGAGGTCATTTCCAACCTGAATAATTCTGTAATTCTCTGACAGGAAACCCATGGCTTGGGGAGCACAAGCTATGGCAACCTGCTCCATCTTGCAGGAGAAAGGAACCTTGCTCCTGAGTTCCACCATGATCGTGTGAGGGTCAGGCCATTCCCATATGAAGAAGGTGGCATGCTGGAAGTGTGTTCCCTGTGTTAGTATTGCCACATCCATTGCAGACACACCTTGGTGCTTCTGAATTGTTGGCCTTCCTAAACACGAGCTGCCCGTCTGGGTGCTCCTGCTCCAGTGAGGGATTCAGCCAAGGAATCCAATGGTCCTTCTCTTACCGTTGCAAGTTGTTTGCTGTACTTCAATAACATTGTCACTGATTTTGGTTTGGAGCTGCCTCTTCAACAAGTGACAAAGCTTGGTAGGATTCTTTATTTATACACTGAGGATGCAGGGAGTGTTCCTTCGCTGTTGCTTCCTGTTCTCCCCTTGCACTGACAGCAATCTGACTCTGCTTTGGTTGCCAGGAGCTACGCTGGGGTTTCTGTAAGTTTGGGTGGGTCCTTGGACAAGAGGTGGGATTGGAGACCCTGGAACCGGGCTGCTTTGGCTGAGAGGAGGACAGCACAGAGGAAGGGCAGCAACCTACTTGGGGCTTGCAAGATCTCCAGCCAGCGATGGCCTAAGCTACCCTCTCTGGGTTTGCAGTGGGACAGAACTGCCTATGTCCATATCATAAACTCACAGGATAGTTTAGAATGGGAGGGACCTTAAAGCTCATCTCATTCCACCCCCTGCCGTGGGCAGGGACACCTTCCACTGTCCCAGGGTGCTCCAAGCCCCGTCCAACCTGGCCTTGGACACTGCCAGGGATGGGGCAGCCACAGCTGCTCTGGGATACCTATGCCAGTGTCTCACCTCCCTTGCAGTCAGGAATTTCTTCTGAATATCCGATCTAAATCTGCCCTCTTTAAGTCCATTAATCCTCCTGAGAACGCTGCTCGTTTTCTCTGGGCTCCAAAACCAAAAGCAGCGACAGAATTCCAGCTGAGCTCTGGAGGAGCATGAAGGGTTATGGAGAGCTGTGTGGTGACAGGCGGTCCTGGGCAAGGCTGAGCACGTCCTGTGGAGGCCAGCCAGCAGGGCTGACCTGATGGAACCGGGAGCTGGCACTGGATGCTTAACTTCAAATGGCCCAGGGACTGAACAGATGGCTCCTCTTTATTTGCATGCTACTTGGATTTGTGAGTCAAACAGAAGAATAACTTAATTTTTGACATTTGCTTCTCCTCAGAGCCCGGCACAATTTATGTTATACTGGCATTTGCGTGAAGGATGTTGCTTTAGGCACAAAACCCATCCTGGCTTTAACCCTAAAAGGAGCCAAATAGGCAGGAATCATATTCCTCCCCAGCTCTTTTGTAGGCTCTGCCAAGGGATATCACACTTACACAGTGACCAAAGAATCAGGAGAAAACAGTCATTTGGGGCTTGTGGAAGGAAGGGGCAGGGTTGGAGTTAAACTGGACTGGAAAATATCTCATTTGTAGACCTGAAATGAGAGGCTGTTTGTGGATGAGGTTTACCTCCTATTAAAAATACCCTTCAAGGCCTGTGCAGTTAGTCTTGAGCACAGCGGATAAATTTAGTGGAGTCTTGTTCCTGCTGACATAAACTTAAGTGAAAATAATATATATAGCCACGGCACAACATCTGCAAGCCAATTAAAAACCTGGCTGATCGCACCCCAGATGACAGTTGCCATGACTAGTGTGTCTGCGTGCCACCCCTTTGAGAGGGAAAAAACAGATCCTGCTTGGCTGTGCAGCATCTCTATACATCTTCCAATGCCCACGACAGCTAGCGGTGATTATTTGATAGCTGGAGTCCCAGCAGCATGTCCTCCTCGCCCTCACGCCTGTGCCTGCTGTCCCCAGTAATCCTGTGTGGTCACATATGTGATATTCATGGGGTTTGACTGTAGGTCAGTTATAAAAGTGACAGGATAAGAGAATAAAGCTCATTTTCTGGCCTGATTGTAAAGACATGAGAGCCTGGGTAAGGATGTGAGTGCTTTGACCAATGAAAACACACATTTGTCAAAGGCTGTATTTGAAATACTCAGTACAAAGAGAAAGTCTGTGTTTTCCAGCGGGCAAAATGCAGTTCTCCTTCACCTGTAATTTTAAGCAAAAAATCAAGTGGTGTTTTTGTGGATGGGAGATAGGGCAAGCAGAGCAGGGAGACCCATACCCTTGAATTCTGGGGCTGCAATATGTTTTACAGACTGTTTTCAGCATCTCTTGCATTCACTGTGATCCCCCTCTTGTGGTTAGTCCAGCGCCTGCAAAATTTCCCTGCCCGTGCCTGTCGAGGCTCAGTGGCATTGGGTTCCCCAGCCAGGGCAACTGAAATATGGTGGCTTCATGGTCAGCTGCCCTCAGCTGAGCTGCTGTGACCATCCTGGTGTGTTCTAGAAGACAACCCCAGTTCTGAGACAAAGAGCATTGTCCCAAACCTCTGGTGTTGACTGTTGCCCCAGCAGCCTCAGTTACCAACCTGTTGTGAAGCTGCTGGCCTTGTGTAAGCTCTTGAGATGCTCCTGTTGGGAAGTAAAACGTGTTTTAAACCATATACATGCAAGCCCAGCTGACACATTTTCCTCTGCCGCATGGACAGGCCATGAGCATGCACAGGAGGGATTTAACAGCCCTGCTTGTGGGCTGTAATATGTTATATTACAATAACTTGGTCCCATCCGATGGTGTGTTTCACTTTTGGCCTGAGCCCTCGGTGCATACAACATGCCCAGAGCACACAGCGATTGCGGTGTTGCTTGGATGCAGATAAGTCTCCTGTATCATCTCCTCTACATCCCATGTGAAGGGCTTGGATTTTCGATTGGATATTGGGAAAAATATCTTCACTGGAAGGGTGGTCAGGCATTGGCACAGGGCAGTATCGGAGTCTTCATCCCTGCAGGGATTTAAAAGCCCTGTAGATGTGGCACTTGACAGTGCTGGGGGAGTGGCTGGACTAGACAAAAGGTCTTTTCCACTGTAAATGATTCAGTGATTCTGTGAAGAACTCCATTTCAGTTCTGACCCCGTTGAGTTGTTCAGTTTGAAAATAATACTGACCCGAGCATTCGTGTAGAACTACTTGGGCTGGCAACCATGGCATGGGGTTCTGATTCCCTTGAGCTAGACCATCATCTCTCTTGTGTCTTCAGGGAGGCCAGGATCGTTGTGGATTGAATTCTACTTCTGGCCATCAAGTGGCTTTTTAAGGTGAGAGCCTGCGTTCTTCCCCCTTCATTTGATGCTGCAAGGAGCTGGGACAGAGACTCTGTGCTCTGTGTCCTCTTTAGGATCCATCCTTGTGTTCAGATCAAATCTCCAGACATCCAGCAACAAGACCTCTTCAAATCTCTGCACAACTTTCCCTCTCCTGGGGTTTTTTGTTTGTTTGTTTCAGAAGCAAGATGCCCAGTGTTGAAATAGCCTGACATTTTGTGTGGGCCCTCTGTGAGACATGACACAGGCATATCGTGATTCTTTGTCATTTTCTCCATCACTCTCACCGTGTGAGACTCTCCACAGCCCTAGGCCTGCACCAGACCCACACACAGCTGAAAAACAGCTCATAGCCCGAGGGCTGCTGTGATTAGGAGCAGCGGGGCTGTGCTGCGTGGAGAGAATAAGGAACTGCACTCCCTCTCGTGGCTGTGCTCTCCCCTACCTTTTCCCGGAGCAGAAGACCCTAAAACTTCACTTACAGAGCCAGTGCAATGTCCCCAGCATATCCAGAGCTAGCAGCACAACACAGCCCAGCACTCCAAGCACTGGTAATTCAGCTAAAAGTTTTGTCAAACTATTAATTGTTCGGGAAAAAAATTAAAAATTCCATGCCAGATGTCTGCCTTAGGCTGAAGTTCTCTGGAAAGTTTCAGCCAAAGTATTTTGTCCATTTCCAAGAATGAGGGGAAAGCACAGTGTTTTGCCCAGTTTTGAAAAGGAATAATTCCATGAAATTGTAATAACAGAGAAAAGCCTCCATCTATTGAAGAAAGAGCATGAAATTTGGCACTGCTGTCAAAAAAGTGCCATTTGCTACTTCCAGGAAAGTTTGTTTAATTTTGAATTAGTTATAAGCTCTGAAAATCATGGTTTGCATGTGCTCAGCAGATCCGGTTACAGATTAACAACTCTGTTCTCTGAGGACTGTCTGCAGCAGGCACGCTCTAACTCAGGCCTGAAAAGGCTGGAGTAAGGAATGGCTGCTTCCAGCACTGGAAATTATAGCTGGGGAAGTGAGGAAAGCTGGGGAGAACAGAAGGTTCAGAAATGGATTGTTGTGATGGAGTCAGAAACAAGGAGGTGCTGTTGGAGAGCTCTTTATGAGAGGGGTAACACAAGCTGGACTAGAAAAAAATAGTAATGAAAAAGCTTCTGTGAGACTTAGACCAGGCATCCTCTCCCTGCTCCTCCAGAAATGCTTCCCTTGGTGGCAGAGAAAGGAAGGACAGATTCCAGCAGGTCAAGGAAGGTGATTCAAGCACCAGGGGAGGGGGGATTCTCCCCTCTGCCCCGCTCAGGTGACACCCCACCTGCAGAGCTGCCCCAGCCCTGGGCTCCAACAGCACAAGGACCTGGAGCTGCTGCATCCAGGCCAGAGGAGGCCACGGAGATGCTCCCAGGGCTGGAGCCCCTCTGCTCTGCAGCCAGCCTGGGACAGCTGGGGGTGTTCCCCTGCACAAGAGAAGGCTCCAGGGAGAGCTCAGAGCCCCTGGCAGGGCCTAAAGGGGCTCCAGGAGAGCTGCAGAGGGACTGGGGACAAGGCAGGAGGGACAGGACACAGGGAATGGCTTCCCAGTGCCAGAGGGCAGGGACAGATGGGATATTGGGAAGGAATTGCTGGCTGTGAGGGTGGTGAGGCCCTGGCACAGGGTGCCCAGAGCGGCTGTGGCTGCCCCTGGATGCCTGGCAGTGTCCAAGGCCAGGTTGGACAGGGCTTGGAGCAACCTGGAATAGTGGAAGGTGTCCCTGCCCATGGCAGGGGGTGGAACAAGGTGAGCTTTAACCTTTCCCAGCCAAAATATTTCATGATTCTAAGATCCTATGTCCCCAACACTGGGTCACCTCCTGAGCTGAGCAACTTTCCCATGCAGGGAGAGTTTCTTCTCAGAGTTTGGTTGCCGCGCCGTCATCCCAGAGGCAATTTCTGAGGGAAAGCAGGAGTGCCTCAGGAGCATGTCTAGGGTACTTTCGGTTGGTATGTGGTGGAGATGCACAGACTGATCCAGGGTGTCCATGGGAGCATTTTCCATCCAGCAGCATGGCACTGCAGAGACTTGGGGCAAACTGACTGAAGCTCTGGGCTGCTCCTCCCGGCACCCTGCCTCTGACATCTAAAGCTTGCGCTGGGTGTCTGGACACAGGCCTGCAGCATGCCCCGTGGACTCGAGTGCAGATAGCATCTGACTCCCTTGTCCTGGCAAGAAGATTGTCTTGCTTTATAACGCTGCCATCCAGATGCCAAAAACACACTTTTGCCATCCAGTGGAGGGAAGGTTGCTAAGAACGAAGGCGTTGACACAACCTGCCTTTGGGGGAAATGGCACGGAGCAGCATCCCTAGTTCAAGAGGCTGTCTGAGTTTAGCAATAGTCTCTTGTTCCCAGGCTCTGGGCCAGGGTAAATTGGCTGCACTGTACTTTGGGAAGGATGGTTTTGCCTCCAGGAGAAAAAGAGCTTAGCACAGCTCTGCTGAGAGTCCCTCTTAAGCTCATCCACACAAAGGGTTGGGTGCCAGTTCCTCGGATGGGCTTGTTACTGGCCTTTCCTGGGTGCAGCAAAAGCTGCCATTAGCAGGTACAATGAGAAGGGGTTGAGAGGCGAGAGGGGCCCACGGGTTTAATTTGCTTTTATGAATTAGCCTGAGCTGATGGAATGGCCTCTCCACGATGGGAAGGAGAGGAAGGCAGAGACTAGGATGACTCCTGTCTCCGTGCTCCGAGCTCTGCGTATGCGAGTGCGTGTTCCCCACCGTGCCAAGTATTTTAATGTCTCACACGGTATCTGGGAACAATCAGAGAACAAACAGCACCAGCCCTACTCCCTGCCCAGTCCCTGCTCCCCTGGATGCATCCCTGCCCCTGGGTCTGGGTGGTGGATGAGGCAGGAGCCAGGCAAGGTCTGATCTAGTGGAGAGGTCCTGGGGGCTTCTCCATGGGCTCCATCCAATTGCTTTGTGCTCGAAACCTTCAGGTTTCAGGATTGTTTGCCCTGCAAGGGAAGGAATTGGAACAGGTACAACAACTGGAGTCTCATGATCCACATAGTTCCCATCCTCACTGGAGAGGAGTGTGGCTGTAGCTCAGATCTCTGTGTTGCCTTAAAAAGGGTCTTTTCTGTTAACTGAGATGTTTGAGGCCATCTCTGGCCTTGCCTTCAGCCACCACTCCACAACAGGTCTCTTGTGAGCCCTGTGGCATGCTCACCAGTCTCTGTCTCAGTACCTAAAGCATCTCATGTGGCATTGGAGACCGACCTTTAGGTACCCAAAATGAGCCCTTGGTGTTCATGCACCTCCTGGTGTTCATGTAACTCTGATTGTCCTGGGATGGGCCATTTCTGCTGCTCAGCACAACAGTAACTTTCTCAGGTGTTCTGTTCAGCCAGGTTTTCTGGATCAATAGACCATGGGAGAGTGGTGGGGATGTTCAGCCACCCCTTCCCAGAGGGCTCCACAAGTCTCCAGGAGAGATGTCCCCAAAATCTATGTCAGGGAACAGAACAAGCTTCATTTCTCCACCCTAGACTTCAACCTTCCCTGCACACAGATCAGAAATCCCTCTTTCCTACTTGAGATGCAGTAGGATGGAGACCAAAGATGATCTCTTTAAATGTTTTTTACCTAGAGCAGATTTTTGTATTTAAATTACATACACCTTTAAAAATAAAGGGTAACAGCTTCTTGAAAGTCCTAGGTTTATTGCACTCTACTAAATTTCCTTAATTACTGAATTTGAAAATGTTACCAGAGCAGTGGAGCAGTCACAGTCAAGGTGAAGCCCTTGGTTTCTTGAGGAACTAATGCACCTTTTGACAGAAGCCAACTTTTCCACGGATGCAGGGAGATTATTTATTCCATTTCCATTTGCTTGCCTAGCTCAGCTCAATGGCTTCTTCATCCAGGGCTCTGAAAAGAATTGGCCACTGAAATAAACAACAAAGTGGGCTTTAAATAAGAAACATAGTATGTATTAATCCTCCAGGGATAAAAAAATGAGGTGTGAAAATCCACTAGTTCTAAAAATCTTGTTCGTGGTCACTATGTACATCTGTCAAGTCGGGTCACGGACAACAGGACTTTCTTCATTTAAGTTGGTTTTAAAACTAGCTGGTGTTTCCTTTTCTATTTATCTGACACATTTAGGCTTCATCCCTGAAAACTCTGGCTGGGAGCAGTCCATGTCTGTGCTGTTTGACTCTCTCATCCTTCAAAACAGGGTGGTCCCCTACAAACTGCTTGCTGGGGCATGGGTCTCACGGGTCCATGAGAATAAGTTTGAATAAACTCATTAATAATCCATTTGCCCACTGTATTAAATTCCACTAAATTCTGTGATTTGGGACAAATGGGTAAATACATGTGCAACTTCCATTGTTCCATAATGCAAAACATTTATGTTTTACAATCCTGAAAAATGGGTATTCATTTATATGGTGACCTAAACATGTGTTTCTGTCCCAGAGTCATCACAAAACAGAGCTGGGAGGGACCTCAGCTGTTCAGCTCGTCCATTCCCTATACCCCAGACAGGCTTTGCTGTGATTTTTTGCCCATTCTTCTCATTTGTTATTACTCATCTCGAGTGATGGATATTCCATGATCTCTACTTTGATGGCATACCACCTACTACCCAAAATGTACTAAAATACTATAATTAGGTGGAAATCAGCATGTGTTAATAGTTACTAGTAAATATCCCAGAAAAAAACAATTCTCACAGCAAAACAAGATTAAAAATAATGTTTTCTAGCACGACTGCATTCGAACATTTACTTAACTTGATTGAAACCGTTCTTGGCACCAGACTTCCCTCCCCCCCACGCCCCTTCACTCTTTTATTTTTCACCTGGATCAGGTCAGTGATTTGCTCTAGGACAACAGAAAAGCACAGGGTGATGCAGTGAGCAGTCATGGTGGGGAGAGAAGCAATTCTTTAAGCTGGCATTGCTGAAAGGGAGACAGTCCTTGCTTTGAACCATCCTGCTGCCGGTCCAACACTCCTGCTTTGCTCACCTTCCCCTTAACCCAGCAGGTTGCCTGTCTTCACCAGCAAGTTAAAGCAGAGAAGAGCTGCCAGGGATGAGCTCAGGGTCTCCCGTTCTTGAAAAATCACAGCAGAGCATTTTGCTTTTCAAACACTTGTCTAACCCAACAGGAATAATTTGTGAAGGAATCCTGACTCTACTTGTCATTCAGTTCATTATCTTTATGATCCCGTCCCTAAAAACACTTAATGGTTAATAAACCTTAAGGAAATACAATCTTACAGGCAAATGTTTTGGCTGAGCATCTGCTTCAATACGGGGAAGGGCTGGTCTTTTGTATCTTTAATTGCCTTTTTGACCTTTTCAGAATACAGAGTTTTGCATTAGCCGTAGGACAGCTGCGCAGAATCGGTGACACTGAACCCCTGGCTATGCGTCCCCCACAGATGCTCTTGCTCCACAGCTATTTTAATGCTAACCTTTCTGCAGGTTCTGTTATTCATCCCAGAAAGGCTCTTTAAAAACCCAAAGGAAGTGTCCCGGCATTTCCAGCATGTCCATAGGGAGGCCCAGCGGCACTTTGGAAGAAATCTGAGTTTTGTGATGCCAGCTCTCCAGCCTGTGTCAAGATATGAGTGCAGAGCCTCATTTGCATAGATGCAAGTGCCTTAGAGGAGAGCTCAGTATTGCTGCTCCATGTTTGTAGGAGACCCTCAGTCCCAAGTGAGGTGATCTTTGTGGTCAAAGCTGGACTCTACCACAGGGGGAAGAGTTTCAGAGATCAGCCTAATGCCATCTTTGTCTGAGCTTGAGAATTCACAGCAAAGACTGGGTAAATCTAATCCTGAGTGCAGGTCTGGGTGTGTGCTTAGCTGATCAAATCATCATGGCCTGAGGGATGTGGCCACCTTAGCTGTCTGTGGAGGAGATGAGGAGACCATGGGGATGTTGAGTCCTTCGGGATGATGAGAGCACGGGGACGGTGAGACCACGGGGTGCACTTGTCCTCCGAGGGCTCTGTGCTGCACCATCTCCTGCAGGTTAATGCACAAGCTCACTCTTTCTTGCAAAACAGTTCCATGGGGAAGCTGCGCCTTTTTACTCATTAACCCATGGTCAGCACACCCATCTGGAAGTGCTTGAGGAGAGCTTGAAGACCCCTTCCCAGCTTTGAGGAGATGAGCCACCTGGCAAGTTATTCTGGAGTGGGGCTTGCTCAGCTTCTTTCTCTGTTTTGTATAAAATAATTAACTGGCAGGGAGAGAGAGACAGAGGGAACATGTGAGTTTGCAGCTCATTGCCTAGGCATTAATCTAGAAGGAGAAGACCCAGTCCCTGCTCTTAGGATGCTTAAATTAACCAGCAAACTGCCACAGCTCCACAGATTCTGCCCAAGAACCTTCTTTGTACACAGAGGAAACCAGAAGTTAAACCAAGACTAATGAGGAGAGATGACTGTGGAATTTCTGGATCAACAGTGGCCTCCTTCATGTCACTGCCCGAGGAGCAATGAAGCCTGAGGAACACGTATCTCAGTTGTGGACTTCAGGCCCTTAAGTCTTTTCAAGGATTGAATGTCACCAACATGGCCAAGCATTTTGAAAGTACTTGCTACCTCAACATCTAAGTACAAATGATAAAGCTAAAGGGAAAATACTCATTTCCCTCAGTAAGTTCCCAGCAGATTATCCCCAAAAGGCAGAAGAGTGAGGGAGCAGGGAGTTTCCTGGGACAACACCTCCACAACCACATGGATTCAGGGAGTGGTGTCTGCCACCTCAGTGGTGGTGGCTGCCTTTCCCTGTCACTCTCTGGCTGCACAGTCTCCAGCATGGTTGGCATTGTCTCTGTCTTCCTGAGCAGCAGCCTCAGGTTGAGAGGTCCAGCTGGTGGTGATGAGGTGGAGTGTGGGTGCAGCTCTGTCCTGCAGGAGCTCAGGGATTCCTGCTGTTTCTGAATGGCAAAGCTGATGTCCAGGGAGTAGAAGGCGTGTCACCAGCCCAGCTTGGCTGGAACACTAAATTAATTTTCTTCCTAGTTACCAACATCTGTAGATGGCAGATAGGAATTGAGAGGGGATACCCTCACTCCTGCCCAGTCCCTGCATTTTTTAGAGCAAAAGGCCCTGGAGGAAAGGTTTGCCCTTATGGTAGACATGATTTAGCTGGAGCTGCCTCCTGCCTTCCATCAATGATATGTCACTGCAATGCGAGCCCTTAGATAGTGGTGTGTTTATAGAGCCTTTGTTCTCGTGTTCAGTGAATTGATCTCCATCTGAGAAAGTATCACTCACTGTCAGAATTAAAAAACAGCCCATGAAAAAGAAAAGGAGCAGCCTGACTTCAAAGGGCTGTGGTTCTTTTCTTGTGGCCTCTCCTAACCTGCACGCAGCTGAAAAACTTGTTTGACCCAATTCATTTCAGGCCTCCTTCCTCCCCTCCAACAGACAAAGACGCACAAACAATAAGCTCATTCAGGTGCAGAAGAGGGAGGGAAACCCAGAGACCCAGGCGAGGCTCCTGCTGCACACACCCTGTTCCCACAGATAAGCACAAAGCTGGAGGAGTGACAGGTTATCTTGGGCAGATCCAGCTACATGCGAGGGCTCCTTGAAGTCAGTGGTGTGTGTCGAGAGATGATATCTTTTATTAGGCCAACTGGTAGAGTCAGAAAAACTAGACAAGCTCTCAGGGGCCCAAAACCTTATTCAGGCCAGGGAAATATCTGGGTCTGCTGAAGCCAGGAGGTGCATGAGATGTTGTAGGATAGGAGGTGGGTACAGGTAAGTACCTCTAGTGTCTGGTGGATTGGTTTGGTGTAAAGGGAGACCTTATAATGACCTTCCAGTGCCTAACAGGACTCAGAGAGAGCTGCAGAGGGACTTTGGACAAGGCATGGAGGGTCAGGACACAGGGAATGGCTTTCCACTGCCAGAGGGCAGGGACAGATGGGATATTGGGAAGGAATTCTTGGCTGTGAGGGTGGGGAGGCCCTGGCACAGGGTGCCCAGAGAAGCTGTGGCTGCCCCATCCAGGCCAACGTGGACGGGGCTTGGAGCAGCTTGGTATAGTGAGAGGTGTCCCTGCCCATGACAGGAGGTCAGAACTAGACAGATGATCTTTAAGGCCCTTCCAACCCAAACCATTCTGTGATTCTGTGATGTTTAAGTGATTTTTTTTTTTTTTTTTTATTTTTTTTTTTTTTTTTTTTTTGAGGGGGACCAATTTAGCTTCTGACTCACTCCATGATATCTCATCTCTGACTGGCATGCAGCCAAGGGTGGGACTGCAGCAGCAAACCCTCCCATCAGTTTAAAGTGCCATGAAAAGGTCCTTCAAGGTCAGTACCAGGCATTAACAGGGTGCCTGGCCCGGCAGCTGTGACCTTGGAGTTTCCAACACCTGATAACATGCTCAGGAGAGTTATCTCTGCAGCAGAGGTACCAAACCACTCCCAAGCAGGGCTGACTGCAGCGGACAGCCCTTTCTTCCAGCAGGAGCACAACCTCGAACAGAGATCTCTGGATGTTTTTCCCCTCTTTCCATTTTTAAATGTGCTCCAAGCTAAAATCTTCATTTTTCTCTTCAGTGATGCATGTGCCTGCATTTCCTCGAGCTGATATTCATTCCTTCCTCCCTTGTCTTTTCCAAGAGAAATGTCTTAATATTTGCAAAAAGCAACTATTGTTTTTGCACTTTAGAAATGTGAATGTGTCACTAGAGCAATTATCTCCAAAACCTTACTAAACAGGCCTAATGCTGCTTAATAGGAACTTTGTTGCCTCTGAGCACTTCTCTCTTCGTTAATGAGTCACTGCAAAGCAAATTATCGCTGGTGTCACTGTCTCAGTCCTGCTTCACTGCAGCTGGATGTAGCATTGCCTCAATGTAAGCAGAGTTCAGCCACGGACCTGTCCCGTGTGGGGCAAAAGCTCTGCAAGTTCTTTGTTAGATGTTGATGATAAGATGCAAGAAGACCAAATAAAACCAACCACTGGGTAGCAGCAACCAGGTGAGCATGAGTACCAATTTCCAGGTGCCTGAGAGGGCTCGGTGGCTGGTCCGAAATAGCCAGGAACAGGCTAATAACATGTGAAGGGGTCTGGGTTTGGAGATTATACTGCTGGGAAGAGGGACAGGGGACAAAACCAGCATGAGCACTGAACACCTTGAGCTTTGAGGTGGTTCCTCAAGGCTGTAAAATCTGCCTTGCCCCTGAATTCCATCACTTGGTGACCAGCACCAAGGAGATGCTCCGTGTTGTTAGGCACAGCATGAGTGAACACAGCAGGTACAACTCCAGCCAGCCTGGTCCAGTAATCCCCAGTAAATAACCATGCACAGAAAGCTGTTCATGAACATACTTCCTACGGCCTAGAAATGAGTTTATCTCAGTCATGCCCAACCACCCAGCTAGACCTTATTCATGGAGGAGTCCCCCAGGCTTTTCCATGAGTAATCATGCCTACGGGTAGAGTTCTTTGCGGGCATCAGTGAAGCTCTGCAAGGAGACAGCACCCCGAGTGATTTTTAGCTTGCACATCGAGGCCAGGCTGGATAGGTCTTGGAGCAACCTGGTCTAGTGGCAGAGGTTACTCTCATTGCAGGAGGGTTGGACTGGTGGACATTTAGGAGTCCCTTCCCGCCCAAACCATTTGATAATTCCTTGAGCTCTGAGAGGCAAACGGATTGACCACTGAGTTCACAATCACCAGCAGAGCTGTGGTTACTCTGTCTATGCTCTACACTTACATCCCTTTTGTTACTGATCACTTGTTAATAGGTTGAAATACCTGGTGCTTCCTGTGGGCTTAGATCATGTATGAGGAGAGTTACTCAGCTGTGGTAGGATGTCATTAAGTTTCTCCAATTAGCTGTGCTGGTGCTCTCAGCTTCCTTATTTTCTTAGAGTCATAGAATCCTGGAATGGACCTTTAAAGGTCATCTAGTCCAACCCACCTGCCATGAGCAGGGACACCTTCCACTAGACCAGGTTGCTCAGAACATATCTTGTCTATCATTCCTGCGTGTTCCTGTTTACACGGGGATTGCACCAGAAAGGGCTGCAGAACTCGGTGAGAAGAGCTATTCTCTCTTCTGATGGCATTTCCCTGGACAAGGGTTAGGAAGGTGATACACAGATTTATCTGTCCTGCCTAGGAGGTGGTGACAGTCCTTGTGTCTGTCACCTGAAGGTTTCCCTTGAGCCCCGATAATCTGAAGTGTTATAACTCATAACAGTTGTCAGGCACTTCCAGAATAGCCAGGGTGGGAAGACCTCCCTCAGCGAGCTCCCTGCTTGCTGCTCCCAGCTCTCATGTTCCTGAAAGACAAATAATCTCCTGCCAAGGTATTTCACTCCAGTGGCAAAAAGATTTGGGAAGTGCACAAGAGAGGCTAATCCTGGCATTCATCTCCACAAGGCTCCAGAGCCTCATGTACAGCTCTGAAAGGTGTCTTTGAGCCAGTCCCACCGGTGTGGTGCATTGGACTCCCTCAAAGCCAGCACACACACATCCCTGGGCAGCCTCTGGGATGGGCAGTTTATCATTTGTCCCTCTGTGAGCCTTTACCCAAGGTCCAGATGATGACTCCTGGATCCCCACGCCCAGCCCAATCCCACGCCTGCTGCTCTGCTGTAGCCTTGCAATTCCTAAGCTATCTATCACGGCACATTTATTCTGATACCCCATGGCTGCGCAGGTTAGTGTGCTCTGCCAGGCTCAGCACAGGCTTCTAAATATATTAGTGAAGGGGAAAGATCTGGGATGGCTTCCAATTTTAACCAAGGTCACATTGCCGAGTGCTGGTGTGCAGCGCGAGGATATTATCCACAGCATCTTTCATCGAGCTGTATTCCAGCTGCGTGCAGCATTCCTGTGCTGCAACAGAAGGAAATGGGAAAGCGTGGCAGGAGCGAGAAGCCTGGCAGATAACTGAAATTCTGCTGCGGGTGTGTTGTGTACCTCAGGATCTCTGCACCTCTGGTTATTTTTCTACCAAAAAGCCCCAAACGCGAACCATGTTGCTTACCTGCCTCAAATGGTAGACTCAGGTGTAATGTTTTTCAAAGGGCTCAGAGCTTTGGGCCCTTGGATTCATCCTAGCAGACAATTTTCCCATTAGGAGACAGCCAAATGCTCCAGGGAAACATACATTGCTGGAAACGGCACCTGCATTCCAGATTTACCCAAGTCTCTTGATGATGCATCCTAAGAAGAGCTCTCTTCCTAGCCACAAGAAAGGGCTGGGAAAGTTTAGGCAAGGCCAAGGACTGGAGGTGAGACACATCACAGAAGAAGGTTTGAAATCCCCCCTCTGGCAGTGGTGACTCTGCGACTCTCTCCATGGGAAACGGAAGAGATCTGGACTTTTAATTGCAGCCCTGGACTGGAGGAGGAGACCCAGGAGGAGCAGAAAGAGTGAGGAATAAAGAAGAGGTGCATAATTCGAGACAGTAAGGAATGAGGCAGGAGGCTCCAGCTGAGGACACTGCTCAGCAGGGGCCAGTTTATGAGCCTGGAAAAAAGCACGAGGAGGTTTTACTCTTGTTGGCTTTTGGTGAGGTTCAGGAGCCCCTTAAGGCTGGGGCAGCTTCCCCATGCCTGCAGCAGGGCAGTGAAGAGCCCTGTGCTCCCCCGAGACTGAAGGCAAAGTCTGGGGCAAAAAGGGACAGGTTGCCATAAATTACCTGTCCATCTTTTCTAGGCTCGGTGACCAAGAGCTGTGCTGGGGTCTCACTTAACCCTGATGAATGTGGGGCTGAGAAGGATGCTGGGAACATCCTGGTGATGTGTTTTCCTATGATTATTCATCCATGGTGAGGCAGAAAATGGGGCAGGGGTTAAATTTATTTTCTTAAAGAAACTCCATCTTCTGCCTAACTCCCCCTCTAAAGCTATTAGATACATTTCAGGATGGTGAAGGGCTAGGAATCCCAAAGGTACCCTTATGCCTTATCTGCAAATAAAGCACTAGGTAGAAAAGAAAGACGTCTTCAGTGTCCCAGCAAGGGGAAGGCTGTCAGGGGAGGTTCCTGAAACGTGGATAAGGCAGAGCAGTGTCATGGAGACCCTTGGCCGCAGGACGAGCATCGGGCAGGCTGTGGAGGATCCAGCTGTGCCACGCTAATATGGTTCTCTGAGGCCACACTTAGTTACTAATGTGGTTTGTCAGGAGAGAGGGCGATGTTTTATCTACTTGCCTCTATTTTTAGCTGCCTTGGGTCAGCAAAGCGACTCAGACAGCAGCGCTGGGGGACCTGTATCTCCAGATCCATTGTCCGGCTCTGAGCCGTACCTTACGCAGATAGCAGCTTGAAATCAGTAATTCCTCCCTTCTTCCCAGCTCATCCTGCTCCCACCGACCAGTCTCCACCTCCTCCTGATGGTCCCAGCTCGTGGCTGTGCTACACTGCCCCAGCCTGACAGTGTAGAGATCTCCAGACCTGGTGCCCCAGGTCTGCTCATGGCACAATCGTAGCCTTGTTCCGAGGTTTAGCATGTGACCTGAGTGCCTGAGCACCGGGATGGAGGGGCACACCCCTGCTGGGCTGTCTGCATCTTGCTCCTGTCCCCCTGCACTGGGGGACCCAGGCAGAGGAGCCCCCCTGCTCTGTGAAACCCACAGGCTTTCCTCCATCACGTGAAGAATTGAATTGTTAACGTGCCACAAGTGCTGGGAGGGGTTACAGAAGCTTTCTGTGGATTTGTCCCCAAATCAGACTGTACCTAAAACGACTGCATGGCCTTTGGAGCAGCTGGTGTTCAGGATCAGTGCCAAAACCCTGCTCCAGTACTGCTCTGGGTCTCCGGTGCTGGCTGTAGGGCAGGGGCAGTGGCAGGGATGTTGGTCTGCAGTTATCCTTCCATTCCATCCCTGAACAGAGGCTGAAAAATCAGTGTCACAAGGCGCTGTCAGAGCAGGGTTGCGTGGACTCTCTGAACTGAAGCATAGTTTTGGTCTAGAAATCATCTAACAGTGTCTTACAAAACTTCCAGGATTTCATGAGCTGGACTGGAACAGAAATGCCACAGGCAGGGCTGCCAACCCTGAGCATTCAAATACCATGAGTCAGCCCCCTCTCTCCTCCCTGACTCTTGCAAGTCTCTTTTCCTTTCAGGGTTGTTTTTTTTTTTTTTTGACAGTGAGGTTAAACTTGGTTCCTATTTTCCAGGTTTCTCTGCTCCTCTTCTCCCCCACCTTTTGGGGAGGCTAGAAACTTAACTGTTTTGGGAGTGAGGAGGTTGTTTCTGTAATGAAGAGGAAATGCAATGCTCTCAGCCCCAGGAGCAGGGCCCTGAGTAATGTTGTTATGTGGCTTTATGATAAATTTGGGAGATTTGGCAGCGCTTCAGTCTGGCTCCTTGTTTAATTGCCTGCAGATCCTGCCTTGTCATTAACACAAGAGGTCAAGGTACTGGCAGGAGTTCTGTGATTTGTGGAGGCATACTTAGCTTATAAAAACACCTCTGTCTTTGCCTCCCAGCAAGCCTTCCTTGTTCATCCAGCTGTTACTGTTGTTCTCCCCCTCTCCCGAGCTCCTTCAGCAGACTCTTCCTTGCCTTTGTGAGGTGCCTTATGCAATGCCCGTGCTCAAGCACGCTTTCGGCCAGCTACACACCCACTGCAGCGGCATCTGGGCGTCCAAAATGCTCATTAAACTTGGTATATTTTAATAACTGTGGTCCAGGAAATGTTTTCTTCCTCTAAGGAAATGAAGCAGAGAGGATGGCAAGTGAGCAGGGCCTGAGGAGCATCCAGCAAGATCTTCGAATAAAGAAGGAGCATCTACCAGGATGCAGCACACAAGTCTACTGGATGATAGAAATATTTAGGTTGGAAAAGACCTTTAAAAGCATCGAATTCAACCATTCCCCCGCTGCCAAGACCACCACTAAACCACGTCCCCGAGTGCCACTTCTACATGTGTCTGGTCTTTCTCAGTTCTCCCTGAAGATCAGTGTTTGAGGAGGCTGAGAATTTCCTCAAAACCAGGAGCTGCTCTTACGAATTGCTCTAAGCCCTGTATGACTCCTTTTGTCCACAAACACTTACTGCTTTCTGACAACACAACAGAAAGATGTTACTCCAAAGGGACAGGACTTGGCTAAGCAGCATCCAGCATTATTCTTTTTTTATTAGTCAATTATTGAAGGGCTGACTTGCGTGGGCTGTTGTAGGGTATCCTAGTACTTAAAGGGAGGTGATAAAAAAATATGGAGAGGGAGTTTTAACATGGGGAGATAGTGATAGGCAAGTGGGAAAGATTTTAAACTGAAAAATGTGATATTTAAATTAGATATATTAGAGGAAATTCTTGGCTGTGAGGGTGGTGAGGCCCTGACACAGGTTGTCCAGCGGAGCTGTGGCTGCCCCTGGATCCCTGGCAGTGTCCAAGGCCAGGTTGGACGGGGCTTGGAGCAGCCTGGGACAGTGGAAGCTGTCCCTGCCCATGGCAGGGGGTGGGATTGGATGAGCTTTAACCAGCCCCAGCCGTTCAGTGATTCTGTGGTACTCCGTGCCCTGCTCTGCACTCAAAGCAGTCGCTGAGTCTCGCAGCAGCCCGTCACTGACATTTCCAGCAGTGCTGCAGTCCCGGCTGTCGCAGCTGGCCGGACCTGAAGGGAGTGCACAGCCCGGGGTGCCGGACCACTGAAAGGACAGCTC
>VWZW01001647.1:503604-566282 GCA_013397115.1 Edolisoma coerulescens
CCGGGCTCGGTTCGGGTGTAGCGAGCGAGGGCTCGCCAGAGACCCGGTTTTGTTGTCATTTTATGGTTATCGTTTTCCTGCAGAGTCACTCTGGCTGCACGTGGTCTCGGGGGCCGTGGTGGGTGACAGTAGGGGACAACAGATGCTGTGGCAGCGGAGCAGCCGGCAGTCCTGGGATGTTTTTTGCCGCAGCTGCCCCCAGCAATGCCGAACGCTGGAGGCACAGTTGTTGGGTGTCAGTGGCCTCCCCATGCCTCAAAACTCAGTCCTTGGAGTTGTTTTTCTATAGAATGAGACTAAGGTTCACCTCCCAGGGCTGTTCCCTGGGCCAGGCTTCTCTGGAAAGGGTGAAATTCCCACCAGTGAGATCCCACACTGGATGAGGCAGCAATGCCCTATTTCCAGTTAGATTGGAAAGGGACAGGTGCTGTTGTTTCTCAGTGCCCCAGAACCCGAGTGCTTCTCTCAAATGGGCCATTTCCACGTGTCCATGGGTGCCACGTTCATTCCTTCTCCAGTAATCCGCGCTGCTCTTTCTCCACTGCTCAGGCAGGTGTGGGATGAAGCTTGAAATCACAACCTTGTTAACACAAATTGAAGAGATGGGGGAAAGCAGAAGATAGTCTGAGCTTGTGGGTTGTTTCCTTCAATGCAAAGCTGCCAAAATAAGAGCAGGTCATTTAATAGTCCCTTCTCTACAAAACCTAGGAAGGCTTTTTGTTGGTGGACCATCCTCTGAGCATCCAGATTCTGGCAGGGTGATGCCACGCAGGATGGAGAAGGAAACATCCCGCTCTGCTTGTGATTTATGTGACCCTGACAAGCCAATATTCACACTTTGTCTCCAGTGAGTGGAAAAAGCCATTTTATTGTGTCCACCCACATTATTTTTCCCTGTGAGGATCATAAAGGCTTTGCTCTGCCGTTGCTGAACCCGAGGTCCAAGAGCAAAACCTTGTGCTGCATTTTATCCCCTCAAGCCTTGGGTAAGATTTGTAGGCTGTGGTTTCCTTGCACTGAGTTATGTTATCTTTGGCACAGATGAGCAGTGGCTGTTTCGGGAAGCTCAGGCTGTGCATTTTTTTTTATCATTTATAAGATCTCAGGTTGCTTTTAAAGCAGAGGAGCAGCAGTCGGATGCTGCTGCAGGTGAAGGTGATGCGAGGAAGAGACTTCTCTCAAGTGAGCTGGGGATAAAGTCCAGCACCCGGGAGCTCTCCAGCTGATGGAAGACTGGAGAGACTATTTGTGGAGATGAGCTGAACCCCAGCTCTGCCTTTGTGATGCGATTTGGGAGAGGACTGAGGTACCTGAGGGGCTTGGCTGGGTTTGGCACATTTGTTCCCATAACTGAGTCAACCTGAGTCACGAATGGGGTGGGAATGGTCTATGGAGGGTTCATGAGAGCCATGGAAAGCAGAATGCAAAGCATGGAGCCATACCTGATGGATGTTAGCCCTGGATCCAGACTGTGGAAGGGGAGAGGATGGGGTGCTGGGCTTTATCTACAAAAAAGAGACTTTTGTAGATAAAGCCCATCACTTGATCTTGGGTGAGGATAACACTCTTTTTGCTCTCTGGAGCATCCTCACTTTGGGGTGAACTGCATGGTTGACTTCACTCTGCTGTCTCCTGGTGAGGACAAGTTTTGCTGTGTCGACTCTCCTTTCTCATTTTGTGTCATTCTCTCCTGTTTCTCCTTGCAGCAATCCCTGCTGCTGCTTGGTCTTTTCCCAGCAGGAAGGGTGTGAAATCATGGTAGTTACCACTGGTTGAGATTTTGCCCACAGGTCTCTGCAAAGCAGCAAGAAAACCCTCCTGGACCTAATTTAATTTCATGTTCTTGCTGCTCACTTGAGTCTTTGGGGTCCTGTGCATTTGTAAGGAGCTGTAGCTGAAAGTATAGCAAGACCCTGTGGTTTCTATGGAAGCTGGGGGCAGCTTTTTCAGGAGCTGTTTGGGACACATTTAACATTCTTCCTGTCTGTTTTGATGGAGTAATTAAATACTGTTAATGATTCCACTGTTCTTCAGTTTGGCAGAAGTGTTAAGACATTTATGTTACACCATCATTAAGTTTCAGTGTTAGCAGTTTGCTGCTCTGTTTGGGGTAGCATCAGGGAAAGGACAACAGAAGACTGGAAGCGTTGAGTCTTCTGGATGAGTAATCTCCATAAATGCCTTGAGATGTTGTTGTGAAACTCCTCCGGGAAGGGGCAGTTCTGCCACCTGAGGATAATTAGCAGATTACTGTGTCACCTGAAATGAAGGGCTACTGTAGCCAACCAATCATCTTCTGTTTGTTTGCGACCCTGGCTATTTTTCTTAAAATTTATTTACATACATTTTTGCGCATATATTTATATATATTCACTTACAGCATAGATGCCTTGCTAGTGATCCTAAGAGAAATGTGTTTCCTGCTCAGTTGAGACTGAAATGGGAACAGCATTGGATGTTCTCAGAACTTCTGTGCGTTTAAGCTTCCCTGCTAAAATGAGAAGTTTTGTTTCTTTCATGTCTTCCTTGGGCTGTGCCATGGTCAGTTTTGGCTTGCTAGATTCTGCATTGTCATTGTCGGTCTTCTGAAATGTAGAGGTACCTCAACAGTGGCCAGGAACGGGAGGTGATATCTCTATCATGGATGGATTGCAGAAAATTTAGTATGGAAAATTAATAGAATTGAGATTTTGCTGCTTTGAGTTAGCTCTTGGAGAGTCCTTTCAGGCAGTCCATGGACCACTGAGATTTTAGGCACCACAGGCTGGCTGGGAGTAGAAGCCACTGCTCCCATCTCGTGTCCTGCAGAAACAGCCCTCAGCCTCCCTGTCCCCCAGGCACCTAGCAGTTGTGGTCCAGGAGAAGAACCTGGTTCCTGAGGTGGTGAGAGGACCTGTGCTGACAGAACCAAACTTCTGGCTCTGCTATCTCTGCAGGACCAAGTCCTGCCACACCTGTCGGCCAGGAGCCTGCTGCAGGTGTATTTCATAATGTGCAGACGCTTATCGAGGGCGTCTCCTCTGTGCCAGCTGGCTCAGCTTCATCTCCTTCCCCAGCGTGGTTGCATCCATGCAGGGGGCTGGTGGTGGAAAACATTCCCACCAGGATGAGAAGGGACATGGGTGGGGTAACGTGGATGTGGTGGGGCTGTCCCTGGGATGGGGAGCAGGGGTGGGTGGCTCTGTGGTGTCCCCCATCCCCAGGTGTCACGTCATGCCTGGGTGACCTGAGGATGCACGTGGCTGCCCACAAGCTTCTTGTTTCTCACCAGTGGTTTGAATGGGTGTATTGGGTTTGCATGGCCAGGTTTTGGTAATGGGGGGGCTACTGGGGTGGCTTCTGTGAGTAGCTGCCAGGAGCTTCCCCCGTGTCCAGCAGAGCCAATGCCAGCCATCTCCAGGACAGACTCCAAGGCCAAGCCCATCAGGAATGATGGTGATGTCTCTGGGATAACAGATTTAAGAAGAAAATAAAGTTGTTGCCCAGTTGTAATTGCCAGAGAAGAGCGGGGTGAGAACATGTGAGAGGAACAACTGTGCAGACACCAAGGTCAGGACAGGAGGAGGGGCAGGAGCTGCTCCAGGTGCCAGAGCTGAGATTCTCCTGCAGCCTGTGGAGGTCACAGGGTTGCAGAGATTCACCTGCAGCCCCTGGAGCCGGAGTAGGGGAATGCCCAGGAGAGGCTGTGATCCCGTGGGAAGCCCATGCTGGAAAGGGTCCTGGCAGGGATTTACTGATCTGCGGAAACAGGAGCCCATGCTGGATCGAGTGTCCTGGTAGGACTTGTGACTGTGTAGGGGGACCCATGCTGGAGCAGCCTGTCCTTGAAGGACTGCACCCCGTGAAACAGTGACCCACGCTGCAGCACTTCATGGAGAATTGCTGCCCATGGGATGGACTCACTCTGGAGAATCTTGTGGAAAACTGTCTCCTGTGGGAGGGACCCCATGCTGGAGCAGGGGAAGGACTCTGACTCCTCTCCCTGAGCAGTGGCAGGAACATCTTGTTCTGAACTGATCATAACCCTCATTCCCATCTCCTTCAGCCACTGGGAAGGAGGGAGGATGAGGGGAAGGTGGTTTTGAGATTTATGTTGCTTCTCATTATCCTGCTCTGATTGTGTTGTTAATACATTTAGTTAATGTCCCCAATTCAAATCTCTTTTTCCCACGAAAGTATTTGGTGAGGGATCTCTCACAGTCCTCATCTCAACTCTTGGCCATTTTGCTATATTTCCTCTCCCAGCTGTGAAGGGGAGTGAGAGAGCTGCTTTGGTGGCTGCCTGGAATCCAGCCAGGGTCAACCCACTGCAATTGGCCTTAATACAAAAAGAAACCCAAAAAACAACCAACTTCTCCCTCCCTGTGGAGCAGGCTCAGCTTTCTGGGACTACTTTGTACAGCCTGTTCCACCCTGGAGAGGCTTCACCACCACTGGAGCCTGCTCTGCACCAGAGCAGAAGCTACTGGGAGACACACAGCTGCCACCAGCTTGCTTCCCCAGGCACCTGCGACGGGGAGCCATTAGCAGAGTTCGTAATTAATTCTGAAAAATGCTTTTGAACTCATGAAATCCTGGAGGAGCTGTGTTGCTTGGCTGGCATTCACTGGGACTGTAACAGAAGCTTGGGAGAAGCTGGTGTTCACATCCAAGCTGCTGCCAGTTGTGTTGGGTGGCAGCTGGCTTGGGACACGAGTGCTCGGGTTGGCGTGGGAAGGGTGGCTTGGGAGGCTGTGGCACAGGAGGGTGTCACACTGCAGCAGCCAAGGTCCCTGACATCAGCTGCGCCACGCCGCGTGTCAGGGGTCACACCCCATCCACCCCCAAATTAGTGTTGAGAGGGTCTGCTGCAAGGTCAAGCAGTGACAGGGCAAGGGGGAATGGCTTTAAGCTGAAAGATGGTAGATTTGGGTTGGATGTTAGGAGGAAATTCACCCTGTGAGGGTGGGGAGGCCCTGGCACAGGGTGCCCAGAACAGCTGTGGCTGCCCCTGGATCCCTGGCAGTGTCCAAGGCCAGGCTGGATGGGGCTTGGAGCAGCCTGGGATAGTGGAAGGTGTCCCTGCCCATGGCCAGGGGTGGAATGAGATGAGGTTTAAGGACCCTTCCAACCCAAACCATTCTGGGATTCTGTGTTTCTATGAAATAAGCAGTTGTGACCCCAAGTGTTTTACATAATTTGATTAAATCTCACAAGTCTGTCTGTGCTACCACAGCGCTTTTGAGCTACAACAGAAATTCACTGCAGACGTTTCAGGGGGCTTGGCTGTCACCAGCTTGGTGTCACTGACCACCTCTCTTGAGAAGCCAAAGCTTTGTGAGTGACGTGGGGCTGGTTTTGGGTGGAACAGCCTTGGGTGAGCTTGGGGCTGGGGCAGCCTTGCAGAGCTGGGCTCACCTGTGTCTGTGGCTGCAAGCTGCTCCTTCTGCCATGTGGTCCATGTGGGTGTCATTTTGGGGCCACCAGCTTCTGCAGGTGGCCTTGAAGGATGTCAGTGTCTGTGAAAACACTGCTTAGTGTTTGTTAGTCAGGCATCTTACAGGAATTATCCTGGAGTGAATTTTAAAGGATTTTTTCATCCTGCACAGAAATGTGTGCTCCAGTCACTGGCAGGAGTATGGTGTAGTCTGGGTCCAACCAAGCCAGCCCCAGTCATCTGCAAATCAAGGAATCAGAATCATTAAGGTTGGAAAATACTTCTAAGAACACCAAACCCAGTCACCAATCCAGTACCACCACCATACCCACTACTAAACCATGTCCTCAAGTGCCACATCCACATCCTTCTTGAACACTTCCAGGAATGGGGACTCCACCACTGCCCTGGGCAGCCTGTGCCAGTGCCTGACCACCCTTTCAGTGGAGAACTTTCTCCCAATACCCAATCTCATCTTCCCCTGGTGCAGCTTGAGCCCATTTCCTCTCGTCATGTCGCTTGTTACCTGGAAGAAGAGTCTGACACCCACCTGGCTGCACCCTCCTGTCAGGGAGTTATAGAGAGTGAGAATGCCCCTTCTGAGCCTCCCTTTCTCCAGGCTAAAATGCTGGTTTGCTTTTGGGTGCTGCATTTCCCCTTATTACCCACCCAGAAGCAAAGCCCCCGGGGCCAGAGGACTCCTGGGCGCCGAGTCCAACTGCAGTGAAGCCAGGGAGCATTTTAATAGCACGTCATCAAAAATAACATGTTGTGTGTCTGGGCAGGAGAAGGAAAGGAAGCAGGAAGGGTTGTGGTTGTGCTGTGATTGTCAGCTGGAGGTTAATAACAATGTTTTATGTTTAAGAAGGTGTTTGCTTTGCACAGTGAGAGGAGAGAGGAGTGTATGCCTGAACCCACGGGAAGCGTATTCCCTTGAATCAGGGCATATCGTTGATCCAAGGAATGTCTCTTCCCAGCCAGACGATCGCCTTGGAGGCATCTTTGATTATATTTTTCTTTGGCTCAGGAAGCTGGGCCGGTGATGGTGAAACTTGCAGCAGTAATTTTTGCAGCAGGAGGTTTTACAGCAGGATGTGGAGGCTCGGGGGGTGCTTTGGGAAATGATTTCTGTATTTTTCTTGCCGTGTACATGTTTCATCCTTGTGAGTGAGTAGATGAACCAGGTGAAGTTTTCAGGGTCCTGGCTGCGATGTCTGCAGATGCCTCTAAAGGAAGAGGAGGCCACAGGTGTGGATGAAGGCTGTGATGAGGCAGTGGATGGTTTTCTCTCACAGCTTTTCCCCCTTCTTTTGAGATCAGCAGTTTCTCACACCCCGACAGCAGCTCTGCAATGAAACACACACTTCTGGAAAGCTCTTGTGGTGGATGCTGGGTTTTCCATCTCTCCCTGCATCCCTGCTCTGTCCATCCCTGTGCCGGCCTGGCACAGGCAGAGGAGCATTTTTCCTGCCTTTGCAGGTGCTTGGAGCACCATCAGTCGTGGGCAGGACATCACAGCCCTGTGGAGTGCTTGGTTGTCAGCAGAGCCGCAGCATCCCTCCCTGCCAGGATGCTTTTAGTGCCAAGATTCACCTCAGGGCACTGGTCCTCCCCCTGCTCCTGCATTTTGGAGCATCTGCAGAGCACACATTGTTTTTCTCAAAATTGATTCTGAGAAAAAGTACTTGCTTCGCTTTTTTTTGATAAATATATTTTTGTCACATGGGGTGAAAGATTCATTTATCACCTGCAGTCACTTTGAAGCTTCTCCCCTGTTTTTGTGCTTGCTTTTTTTTTTTTTTTCCCCCCAATGAACAGAAATGAGGCTTATGCACTCAGACTGGTTGTCACTTGCTATTCCTCCAGAACCTTTTTTAACCCAGGGACTAATATCACCCAAATTTGACAGAGAAGGGCACATCTTAGAGGTAAGAACTTATAGTCTGTAAGAAAGAGGGTGGAAAAGGGAAGTGGAAATTCCTTCTTGTCTGCAAGGAGAGGCTGCATCAGTTGTGAGCTTAAATAATATCTGTCTGGGTGCAAGCAGGTCAGTTAATTCTTAAGTAAATTACCTTAGCAATTCACTACATTTTATTTAAGGAAGTAACCCAAATTATTTTGAACATGGGGAAGGAGGAGCTGGCTGTAGGGATGCTGCCAGGGAGGGCGTGTTGGGATGATGCTAGATAACTTTTAAAGGTCCCTCCCTACCCAAACCTCTTCTCTTCTCTTCTCTTCTCTTCTCTTCTCTTCTCTTCTCTTCTCTTCTCTTCCCTTCTCTTCCCTCTTCTCCTACACCATTGTGCCCCAGTTTTGTGCTTACGTGTGACCACTGAGCTTGCAGTGAAAAGCTGGTGGCTGATTTCTCTCCAGAGTCTCCTACATGTACTGGTATCCTGCAGTTCAGAAGGGTTTTCCAGCCTTGATCTTAGCCTTACCACATGCCTGCTGGGATGGATAATCAGGTATTATGCTGTGACTGCTCCTGATAGTGATGTTCCATTTGTTATCACCTACAGGCTCACACAGTCTTTGCACGCTGACCTGTGGGTAAATTCTGTCCCCGAAAGCTTGCTCAGACACTTGCCAAGCTCGGCACAGTTTCCCATCTAGATGGAGGTCACGGCTGGCAGCATCACCTGGAGAAGATGAGGCAGCATTGCAGTGGCTGTTCAGCATCAGCCATGGTCCATGAACTTGCCTTGGAGCTGGAGCTGCTGTTAAAAGTGATTAGTGAGCCTCCAGTTCCCAAAGAAGCTCTGCCCCTCTCTGCTTTTGTTCGCATTACAGCTGGAGCAGGAGGCTGCCGTTTCTGTCCCTTTCCGTTCTGCTGTCACTATGTGCACTTCGGGTTTTTTTTCATTTTTTTGTTGGTTTTTTTTTACACCGGGGATTCTCTTCCTTTTTTGTCAGCTGGGAGAATGATTTTCCTTACGCTCTTCTCTATTTAGGTCTGTGGGGGAGGAAGTGACTCAGCCTTTCCCCCGCTCTGATTTGCACCGTCATCCCTTGCTGGCTTTGCCGAGTTTTTCTTTGAGCACCTCCAGTTACGCTTGCTTCATTCAGCAGGAACATTCCCGCCTCCTTGCCGCACGTTCCGGCAGGGAAGGGCACAGCGGGCAAGGATGAGCCCTCAGCAGGATCTTTCCCTGTGCCAGGAAGAGAGTGAAGTAGCAAGCAGGACATGCTGTCAGACCTGTGGCAGGTCCAGGTCTCCTGTCTGCTCCTCACCCGTACGGACATCTGTGGAGGAAGGGCCGGCCAAATGAAATTTCGAGGGCTAGCCTGGTCATACTGTAAAAAAATAGATGGAATATGATGTCATGGGCTCTCCCAGGAGGGGAGGTGGCTCGGGTTGTGCTGCTGGCACTGCTGGAGGATGCCCTGCTCGCCTGAGTGATGGTGGGAGAGGCGGGTGTGGGTGATGGATGGATGGTGATGCCAGCTCCATGCAGGACTGCTGCCAGCTTGCCTTTCATGGCAGGGCTGAGACGGCTGTGAAATACCAGGGAGGACACGCTGCCTGCTCTGCTCTCCACAGGGCTTTCAGACATTGCTGCTCAGCAAGGAAGCCAATAAATCACTCTAACTGATACCAGGCATTTGGTGTCCCATGTTCTGTATAAAAAACAAGTGCATTAATTTCAGGTTAATTATTCTCCTACCCTGGAAGCCAGCATAGCTCTGCTTCTCTCTAAAGGAGAGAAGGGTAGATTAGAAGAAGATGAAACTCCTAAGCCCCCCAGAATCTTTCCTCTCTGCTCCCAAATCAGATACTCAAACCCTGAAAGCAATTTTGGTCTGCTGAGGGAATTCCAAATGCATCACTTGCTTTTCTGCTTTATAAAGCTGTTGGAGAAGTAAATACCTTTGTCTCAAATTATTCTTCTCTCAGATTTTGTCTTCTCTCAAATATTCACTTTCAGGAGTTATTGTATGTGATGGGATCCTTGCTGAGGTTGGATGGGATCCAGTAGCACCAAAGATTGGAGCTGTTGGTACGAACTTTCACCGTGACCCTGCTGTGCCACAGACTTGAGAAGAACTGGGAAGAAAACAAGGCCTTTTGGCATGGGGGGTGGTGTTCTCATGCTCCATCATGCCAGCAGTGCTTTTGATAGTTTGCTAGGACTAAACCAAGCTTCTGCTTGTCTGAAGTACCTCTCAGGTACCTGCAAGTGCACAGGGGCTGCCTGGGAGTCCTCACTAAACTGTCAGCAGAGGTATCGCATTGAGTGCTCCGAAGCAGGGCCTTGACAAGCCCAAAATCTTGAAGTAAGGAGCACAGAGCCCAGGACCCAGAAGTTATGTCTGATCTCTACTGGGATCTCTCTTGACCCAGCCCTGTCTAGTTCAGCCAGATGTTTCTGGAGAAGGTTTAGTAGTGTTGCAGGAGGCAGGTGCGGGTGCCTGGGAACATCACTTTGTCTTTTCTATCCAGTTCTGGCTGTTGTGACGCAATACAGGCATTAAAATCAAGTTTTATGCTTTAAACTTAGGTCCTAATAAGGTGGTGGCTGATGTGAAAAAATGTGTAATTGAGGAGTTGTGGAAATCAGGCAGCCAAGATGAATATTTGCATGGAGGTGAAGGATGTGCTGGGAAACATGAAGTTGGTAATCACCTAGAAATACTCCAGTAACCCAGCCTGGGTTTGGACTTGCTTGTGTTCATCTTTTTTCTTCTAAGAAATCCAGCCACATCATGAACCTGTCCTCACAGCATCCCACGCTCTGCTCAGGCCATATTAGCTCCCTTCTGAACATCTCTGTCTATTGATTAAAACATTAGGAGGAATGTCAGCTTGGAAGCAATGGGTTTGATTAACCAATTATTTTAACAAAAAAAGCTGTGAACTTTGATTAAAAGTACAGAGAAAACTGTAATCACTGTTTTTTAATGTGCTGGAAGGGAGGTCAGAGCACATAACCAAATGAGAGCATTGGTCAGGATGCTGATGAGGGGAGTTTGGAGGCTGAAGGTCAACGTTGTGCTGGGCATCTTCTGCATGACCTAGGAATATGGAAAATTATTTGTGTGTATTTAATGGGGGCTGCTAGTTTTTGGCTAGTGAACTGTAGGGAGTGTAGGAACTTCATGGTTCCATGAAGCACGTAGAGGACAGTTGAGTCTGTAGAGTGCTTTTCTTGTGTGAGAATTTGGTTTAACTTGGATCAGTCAGTCAGTGGAGTAATTATGTCCTGAAGGACTTCATGAATTCAGAGAATCATACAGTCCTGGAATGGTTTAGGTGGGAAGGACCTTAATATCATCCAGTGCCACCCCCTCCCATGGGCAGGGACACCTTCCACTAGATGAGGTTGTTCCAAGCCCCGTCCAACCTGGCCTTGGACACTCCCAGGGATCCAGGGGCAGGCACAGCCGCTCTGGGCACCCTGTGCCAGGGCCTCCCCACCCTCCCAGCCAGGAATTCCTTCCCAATATCCCATCTGTCCCTGCCCTCTGGCACTGGGAAGCCGTTCCCTGTGTCCTGTCCCTCCATGCCTTGTCCCCAGTCCCTCTGCAGCTCTCCTGGAGCCCCTTTAGGCCCTGCCAGGGGCTCTGAGCTCTCCCTGGAGCCTTCTCTTGTGCAGGGGAGCACCCCCAGCTGTCCCAGGCTGGCTGCAGAGCAGAGGGGCTCCAGCCCTGGGAGCATCTCCGTGGCCTCCTCTGGCCTGGCTGCAGCAGCTCCAGGTCCTTGTGCTGTTGGGGACTCCAGATCTGGAGGCAGCTCTGCAGGTGGGGTCTCACCTGAGCGGGGCGGCGGTTGGATACACCGCAGTTGGCAGGTGGGAAAAGCTTGCTGGTATCAACACAGCTGTGTGGACTGCAAGTAGGAGGCTTCACAAAACCATCCTGTGCTGTTTGTTGTTGTTTGAGTTGTTCTGAGGATCTGTTGTGGGTTGTAGGGGCAGGTGGGAGTATTGGTGAGGTTTCAGAAAGAAGCAGCTTAGAAAACAGTGACACTCCAGTGAGGGAGCGTCTGCCTCCTCTGTTAAGAGAAGCAAATGTCTTTTGCAAGGTGGTGGTTTGATTCAAATCAGTGCCAGGAGGGAGACCCCAAAGCCCAAGCAATAGGTGGCTGTTTTCTGTGTTCTGCGCTGGAGGCTGGGCCCCAGTGTGGGATGGCCAAATCAGAGACAGGCAGATGGTGGCACAGGTGGGGAGGAAGAGCCAAGAGCAGGTCAGGGCATTGAGCACATCCTCCTCTTTGGTCTGCCCTTCCTGTTTGCTTGTTCTGGGGTCAAACATCTGGATGTGATCTCAGTCCAACCCCCGCTCTGGGCCTCCAGCTGCAGCTCTTTAAAGTCCTTGAGCCCCAAGGCTGCCAGGATGGGCAGAGCTGATGGCAAACCATCCAGGAAGGAGGAGATGGGTAATAAAAGGCTTCTGGCTCCCTTTATAGGGAAAAGTGCGTGCATACCCTGTTCAGCACTCGCTGCATGGGACCATCCTCTGCCTCCCAGAGCAGGCAGTTCTGCTCAGTGGGATTGTCATGTACTTGAATTTTGTGGCAGCCTGTTTCCTCTCCTAAAGGTCAGCCTGACCCCTTGCTGTGTGAAGAAGTTTCTTTTGGTTTTGATTAAGCTTGAAGTATGTCTTTCTTGCTTTGTCCTGGAAGTCTGGGCTCGGGAAAACTCTCCCTAGGTAAGATGCTGGAGTTACTCTGGATTGAAGTCAGTTCTGGAGGTCCTCTGGCCCAGCCCTCTGCTCAGTCTAGAGCCAGCTTCTACATCAAACCTGCTCAGGGGCCTCCTCCAGCTGAGTCCTGCTGCTGCTTCCACGCTGCACACTCAGATCTCACACTCGAGTTACATGCTGGCTGCTGAACCACGGCTCAAAGCGAAGGAATTTTCCAATATCCCATCAGAGTTTCTCAAGCTTCACCTACCAATCCCCAGACCTGGAGCTGAGCAGCTGCAGCTGTTTGCTGCTGGAGAGGGCTTTCTGCTCCTGGTGTTTTCCGTGCTCCTGGCATTCTCCTGCTGGGTTTCTCAGCTCCTGAGCGATGTCACCACTCCCTGGCCGAGCGGCAGCGCATGTGTGCCTGTGTGTGCTGGGGAGGCTTATCGCCAACTGACCTAATTATTGTAATCTCACTCTTCCCTAGATAGTGCAGGTTTCCTTGGCTCTCAGGAGGCTTCACGGGTTTTTCCAAGCTGTTCTTTGATTTATTGTCTGTCTCTTAATAATGTTATTCTTTCACTCAGGCCAGGTGAAGCCTGAGAATAAGAGTTGTAGCCAGAGAGAGTGTAACACTTGTGAACTGCCTTTCCTGCTCCGATGGCCATCCTGCTGGGTTTGGTGGTCCCAGCCTTCCAGGCTTTCCAGGCAGCCCCCCTGCAGTCATTTCTTTGCAGCCATGCTCTTCATCACAGCTTCCTCCTCTTCCCTCTGCCCTGACTGTACATGTGCATCTTCTTACCGCAGAAATCTGTCTGCCAAAGTTAACAGGTGAAAACTCTGCAGTGCCGCTTTCTGCCCAGGTCTTGGATGCAGAGTTGTTGCCTGTCCCTTTTTTTCTTTAGTTGCCCATCCCATTTTATTTGTAACCTATTTCATTTTTGTTGCCTATCCCGTTTTTTCTTTTCTATCCCTACTTTTATGTTGCCTGTCCCATTTTTATATCCCTTATTCCATTTCGTTGTTGTTCCCCATCTCATTTGTGTTGTTCTTCCCAATCCCTTTTTTTTTTTATTTTTTGTTCCCTGTCATGATTTTTTATTCCCTATCCCATTTTTTCTTCATTTTGCCCTCCCCACTATGGTTTTTCCCTTCTCTACCTGCCCCCTTTCCTGTTTATAATGTTTATTTGGCTACAGGTATAGGCCAGGTGCCTTTTAGAGGTGCCAAATTCTTTTTTTGCAGCATGTTAACAGGATTTAACATGTACTTCAACATTATAAAAAGAAAGCCTAGGAGAGTAAAAAAAAAAAAAAAAAAGAAATCCACCCCAACAACAAAACATTGCAACCTGGGGTGAATTTCCTCCATTCATACACTTAATTTTCTTCCTGAAAGCTGTAGGTGGGATTTATCCCTGTCCTGTCTGAGAGCTCCATGGTCCCCGTCGGGCAGAGAATAACCCACGTAACGCGGTGCCTCCTTGCAGGAGCAGGGCTTACTGCTAAGCTTCCCGGTTAAACCACCTGATGGGATCAGCAGAGGTTAGCAGCACTGCAGGGGCTCGGTGGCAGAGGGCTTGGAAAACAGCAAGTCAGCAGCACTGCCCTGAAAACCTGTTTTGTTTGGGGTTTTTTTATCCCCTTGCCCCACGCGAGATCCAGTCAGACCTGAAAGGGAGCGGGAGAGGATGGAGCGGGGCATCACGCGAGGCTTTATCTGCGTCGGGGTTTCTGCAGCCCTGGGTGTTATCTTGTGCAGTGCCTCATAGTCTCTGGAGAGTAAATATTTTCTCCTGGGGCAGAGCAGCCCGTGGAGGAGCTGGGAACAAGCCAAAGTGGAGGTATTGCTGGGAGGTTAAAGCCTGAGGGCCGGCGCTGGGCTTGTGCCTGGTGTTCCACCTTGCCTGCAGAACTGGGGCTGCACCAATGCCCCTTCTTCTTGGGGGAATGTGGGTTCCCATTTTCCTTATTTCCCTCTTCTTTAGAAAAAAAGATGTGTGTGAACTTCCCTGAGGTTCCTGACTTTCTAACTTTTAAGTGAATTACAGTAACACTTTAAATTGCATCTTCTTTCCTGAAGCACTGCTGCATCCTTTGGATGGGTACCCCAGGTTGTCCTCAGATTCTGTGAATACTCTTCAACACCAGGCCATAAAACAAATAGTTAATGCTAACTCCATTTTTTTTCTCCCCCTTAATTAGCCTGTAGAAAAGTCATGCTTCTAAGGATGGTTGTGGGGGATAAGAGTGTTTTTAGGTGGGTTCAGTGAGAATAGATACTTTTATTTTGTTGAGACAGGAAACAAAATAATGTCAAGTCCTGTTTCAATCCAAAATGAAATCTGTCTTAAATTATTTTGCACTGGAATGGAGAGTTGTGGAAATTCAGTGTACATCACCACGAAATAAAAGAAAAAAATCCTTTGTTTAAAAATACCAAACCCTAAAAAAAAAGAAGCAATTTTTTCAGTGTTTTCTTCCCAGTGGTTTGGCTGCAGTGACTTGACGAAAACTATTTAAAATTCATCCAGCCAAGTCTGGGCTGCTGGCAAACAAGTGATTTTTAAAGTTATTATTGTTATTATGTGATGGGTTCAGAGTTTTGCTTCTTCAGGGGTGAATTCTGTTCCTCTGGAGACTGTGACAGAGAAACATGACCCTTGTCCTCCGCTGGAGGAGGGGACATGTGGGGCTTGAGTGCCAGGTGTCACCTCTGGTTCCTGGTGCTGGGAAGCCTTTGGATGTCATGGACATGTGGGAGTGCTCACCAGCAGCAGGGTGTTCCCATGGAGGTACCAGGGTCCTCAGGAAGCACTGGCACAGGTTTCCCAGAGCAGCTGTGGCTGTTCCGTCCCTGGGCGTGTCCAAGGCCAAATTGGACAGGGCTTGGAGCAACTCAGGACAGTGGAAGGTGTCCCTGTCCATGGCAGGGGGTGGAATGGGATGGTTTTAAAAGTCCCTTCAAAGCCAAACCATTGCATGGTTCTATGAAAGCTCTAGAAGGAGTGGGAAGAAGCTGCCCCAAGCCCCAGAGTTGTGTGTTTATCTTGGCATTATTTGCATCTTCCCCTGAAGCCTCCAAGTCCTGCACTACCTCAGCACTAGGAATGAGATGTATTTTCTTTATCACTGACACTGTATAATTTGTTGCAGAAGTGCCTTTTCCAGTCCCCTGTTAAACTCTGCTACTGAATTGGTGGGTCATAAAGACCCCTCAGATGGGCATCCCTGCCCTATGCAGGCACCCAAAAGCTGGGAATGGCGAGGTTCCACCTTCAAGACCCTTTGATGTGAGACACCATCTGTGTGCATAGCACTAAACAGTCTCTTGATTAATCTAATTTTCCCTTACCTCTTTTCTTTCCTTTTTTTTCCCTGCAAAGCAATAAAAAAGTTTGGGCTCTCTATTTAACTCTGAAGTCGAAGGTACATGAATAGCAGGTGTCCTGCTGTGAAGTTTCTGCTGAAGCTGCTGATGCTGCTCCCCTATGCTGCACCTGCAGCCCTTCCCCCCACGATCCTTTGGGTGGGTACCCCAAGTTACCCTCAGATACTGTGAATTCTCCTCAGCAAATAATTAATGCTAATTCTAATTTTTTTTGCTTAATTAGCCTGTAGAAAAATCATGGTGCCAAGGATAGTTGTGGGGGTTAAGAGTGATTTTAGCTGGGTTCAATGGGAATAGATATTTTTATTTTGTTGAAACAGGAAACAAAATAATGTCAAGTCCTGTTTCAATCCCAAGTGAAATTTGTCTTAAATTATTTTGCACTCTAATGGAAAGCTGTTGAAATTTAGCGTACCATGAAATAAAAGAACAGGGTTTGTGTTTTACAAGGGAGGAAAGCGAGGCAGGATGGAGGAGCTGGTGACACCCCAGTCACATGTGTACTGCATGACAGATTTGGGTCCACGACGGATGCAACAGGTGGACACAAAGAGCAGCTCAAGGATATTTTGGGACAAATTTGAGGTTCTTGTCCCCAGTACACTAGCAGCAGCACTGGGTCTCAACAGGGCTTTCTTGCAGTGCCTGAAGGGAGCCTGCAGGAAAGACAGAGGGAGGCTGTTGGAGTGACAGGACACAGAGGGATGGCTTCAAACTGACAGAGAGTAGATTTAGATTAGGTATTAGGAAAAAATCAGGTGGTGAGGCCCTGGCACAGGTTGCCCACGGAATTTGTGTCTGGCCCATCCCTGGCAGTGTCCAGGGCCAAGGTGGATGAGGCTTGGAGCAACGTGGGCTCGTGGAAGGTGTCCCTGCCCATGGCAGGGGGTGGGACTGGAAGATCCCTTCCAACCCAAAGCATTCTGTGATTCTGTGATCTGGGACCTGGGACCTGGGGTTAGCAGAAGGGACTGGTGTCAAGGACACTGACAGCAGGGAAGATCACAGGGTTGGTGAATCCCAAAGCTGTCTTGATCAGGGCCAGTCCAAACTGCCCTTGCTGCTGATGGAGGTAAATAGACACTCCCCAAGCTCATGTTCATTTCAAAACAGATTACTTGTCATGTCCTGGAAGTACCTGTCTTTCTGTTTGCTTTGTAATAACAAACACCTCCCTGTCCTGCTCCTGCCTGCCGGGGCTCAGCTGAGTCAAGCTGCTTCATTTTCCTGTTATTAATCAAACCCAGAGGTCCCCTGGGTGGTAAACGTAGCTGTGCAGGTGCTTGCAGCATCTTTACACCCTGGGGGTCAGCAGGCTGCTCTTCCCACCCCCATTGCTGGCTTCTTGTCACCCCTCATTCACTGCAATTTAGGGGGGAATAACCACAGGTGGAGTGGGGCTGCCTGGGAAGGGATTTTTTTGAAATCTACGGCAGCATTGCTGGTGCAGAGCACCCAACAGAGTGATAGTCTGGGAGTGATTGTGAAAAAATGCACTTCAAGCCTCAAAAAGGAGGCTGGTGGCTGGCCAGTAGCTCCCAAAGATTCCTGTCTGGGGAGGTGCTTGGTATTTTTGGGCTGGCTCCCTAAGGCAGGTGTTTTCCTGGTGAATTGATTCAAGCTGTCTCATCAGCTGCTGGAAGGAGCTGAAAGCTGGGGATGGATTTGAGAGGAGGGTTAAGCTCATGGGCTTGGTTCATGCTCCTTGTACAAAGCAAAGCTTGAGGGGGGGTGTGATACCCCTCCCCCATCCTAGGCTGGGCATTCCTGCGGCTGGGACTTTGTCAGGGTGGTGGGTTCACAGGGAGCCCATCCCTGCCTCACAGCAGCATCCCTGGGCTTGGTGAGACCCTTGGTGGGTGCTGTGGTGCCTGTGCTGCATCGTGTTCCTTCCTGGGACAGCTGCTGGGGGCCCAGTGCAAAACCTGGGTCCATCTGGGTACCACATTTGTCCTCCTAATTGCAATGGGAAATTATGTGGGAGAGCATGGCATGAGATCCTTGTAGGCTGAAAAGTGGATTTAGGGTCTGCAAGGGCATCTAGGAAGAAACTCTTTTGTGGAGAAATTCTTCCCTGTGAGGGTGAGGAGGCCCTGGCACAGGGTGCCCAGAGCAGCTGTGGCTGCCCCTGGATCGCTGGCAGTGTCCAAGGCCAGGCTGGACGGGGCTTGGAGCAACCTGGGATAGTGGAAGGTGTCCCTGCCCATGGCAGGGGGTGGAATGGGATGAAGTTTAAGATCCCTTTCAACCCAAACCATTCTGGGATTCTGTGATCTTCTCAAGCTGTGAGAGCTACCTTAGATGATGCTCTTTGCCCACAGCAGTCACAGCGATCTCAGTTGAATTTGGATGGTCCCTCTGATTGAAGTGGGAGTCACTTTTCCGTAATGCAGTCACTTTGCTGGATGGAAGCTGACTGTCCTGACCACATCCAGTCCATGTCTCCAGGAGCAGGAGCTAAGGAGGACGCTGTGTCTAACCCCAGGTGGAGGAGAAGCTTTGGTGACTAGCTCAGTCTGGGGTCAAAAATATGAGAGTCAAATGCCTTGCTGGGTTGTCTGTCAGGCTGTGCCTTTCTCTGCCAAGCAGAGGCTTCCAAACGTTGGGAAGAGCATGGGGAATGCTGGCTGTGGCCACCTTTGTCATGGTGAACCTTTTCATGTGGTGTTGGACACTGACCCCACAGGATTCCCTTTCCCCATGTGCTTCTCCAGGCTTTTTGCTTGGTTTCCTGACTCTTAATTTGTTGTTATTATTATTATAACCAGAAGCAGTATGAGGAAACATCTGCTTTTCCTTCTGCATGTACAGAATTGCAGAAGGAATTGTACTTTCCCCAAATCCTATTCTTTTGCAGTAGAATATTTAGAGTATCTTATCTCATGGCTGCTACCATATGGGAACTGATAAGGTCAATGACTGATGGTCCCAGGGTGGCTGTGTTGTAAAAACCAATCTGCTGCTTCTTTTATGACTTAAACATTAGAACGTGGTGGAGTAGTGGGGGTCCAGAGACAGGTTTGGGAAATTTTATTTGTTTGTGGGTGTTGTTGAGTGGGATTTTTTTAGAGCTTTTGTTTGTTTGTTTGTTAAGAACTGAAAGTAATTAAAGATTCAGAAAATCTCTGAATATACTCATTTGTGCATGGAGTTTTTCGGTTGAGCTTAGCTAGCTCAGAGAGGACTTGGTAAGTTATTTTCCACTTTCCTCTGCAATGTGGCACGGGTTTACTGGATGATTTCTCTTTCCAGTTCCAGTTCAGCAACTCATGTTAGGCAGAATGCACTGAGATCCCTGTGAACGAGCCAGCCTTGGGTCAGAGGGAATCGTCTCTCCTTCAAATCTTCTTCCTTGTGTAACCCCATCCCAACCAGCACCATACCCAAGTCTGGGGAGGGTTGTTCCCTTTGGTTGTAGCAGCAGGAACCCAGGCAAGATTTGCTTTCAATGGTGCAGAAGGTGGCTGATGTTGCAAAAAGCATCTTGCTTCCTCATTCCTATCTCATCTTTCAGAAACATTGAATTTGGGATGCACCTGAGGCTCTCCTGTCCCTATCGTTGTTGCACAGAAGAGCTTCGTTTCCAAAAATGGAGAAAGCTGTGATGAAGGGAAGCAGTTGGTGGGGGTGGAGGTGAGAATCCTTAAGGATGGGAACCTCCTGTGGTTTAACAAGGCCAAGTGCTGCAGCTGCACCTGGGTCAGGGCAACCCCCGGGATCAACCCAGGCTGGGATGAGCAGCTGGAGCAGCCCTGGGAGAAGGACCTGGGGGTGCTGTGGGTGAGAGCTGGACCTGCCCCGGCCCTGAACCCCCCGTGCCCGGGGCTGATCCCCAGCGAGGGCAGCAGGGGAGGGGAGATTCTGCCTCTCTGCCCCGCTCAGGTGAGACCCCACCTGCAGAGCTGCCCCAGCCCTGGGCTCCAACAGCACAAGGACCTGGAGCTGCTGCAGCCAGGCCAGAGGAGGCCACGGAGATGCTCCCAGGGCTGGAGCCCCTCTGCTCTGCAGCCAGCCTGGGACAGCTGGGGGTGTTCCCCTGCACAAGAGAAGGCTCCAGGGAGAGCTCAGAGCCCCTGGCAGGGCCTAAAGGGGCTCCAGGAGAGCTGCAGAGGGACTTGGGACAAGGCCTGGAGGGACAGGACACAGGGAATGTCTTCCCAGTGCCAGAGAGCAGGGACAGATGGGATATTGGGAAGGAATTGCTGGCTGTGAGGGTGGGGAGGCCCTGGCACAGGGTGCCCAGAGCAGCTGTGGCTGCCCCTGGATCGCTGGCAGTGTCCAAGGCCAGGCTGGATGAGGGCTTGGAACAACCTCATCTAGTGGAAGGTGTCATATTGTCCGTGGCAGGGGGTTGGACTTTAAAGGTTTGTTGCAACCCAGACTGTTCTGTGATCCAGTGATTCCCAGGAGAAGAGGACCAGCTGGCTCCTCCTAGCATAAAATCCATCCAGAGTGGCAGCTCCAGCATTTTGGCTGGTGGCCAAGGTGTGTCCTCTCAATGCTGCTACAAGCTGGTGTGCAGGCACAAAAATGCTTTTTGCCAGTGAACCAGGGGCATGATTTCATAGGGATTAAGCAGCCTCCACGCCTGCCCTGCAGCTGACTGGGGTGCTCCGCTCCCGCCCAGTCCCTCCCATCGGCGGCCACCAGCGCGATGGATTACTTCAGCAGGTTGACATCTCAACTTAGAGTTGGATGTGTCCTTTAGGGTTACAGGGCTTTTCACAGCCCAAGTGCCCATTATATTGCCTGGGTGCCTGGAAAGAAAAGGTTTCCTTGCTGATAATGGTTTCCTTTTCGTTATTTACAAAGGACGACGCGCGGTGGCCGGCACGGGCGCGCGAGCGACTGTGTATGGATCAGCTCGTGGTTGTGATGCTTTTTTTTAGGATGTGGGCTGTGCTCTCTGCCTGTGGAGTGCTGCCTGCACAGGCAGTTTTGCATCCTGGCTGCTACTTCCATGGGATTGTGGCTCATCCCTTGGGATGCCAGAAGAGCTGGGCAAAAAATGGAAGAGCTAGTGTTGGTTGCCTGAGGACTGCAACCTGCCAGGTGCATCGCAGAGGGGCACACACAGGTGCATGGTGCACGTGTGCGAGCTCATCTGGCAGGAGAACATCCTTGCTTCATGTCTTCCAGCGCAATCCCTGCATCCATCACGTCCTGCCCAGCTGCCGGAGCGATGCTGCGTGCTCTCCAAGGAGAAACACTGCAGCTCTGAAGAGGAGAGCATGTGTGAAATGTTGCTTCTTCAGATATTCATAATAATTGTTCAATATCTTTACCTGGCAACATTTTCCTTTCTAAAGGTGAAAAATAACAAGGATAAGATGTAATGTGGGCTCTCGTTCCATTAGCTTATAGTAGAAGCAGGGGAATGTGGAAATAGATTATGTCTGGCTTAAGTCACAGTTCGTAGCCAGAGTAACCAGTGTAAGATAGGTTATAAAACTCAGGCTGTTCACAATTCAGGGGTTGTTGGTTGGAGGCTTTTTATGACCTGTTTCAGATTTTATATCTAGAAATGCTGGTGCATTTGCATGTATTGAATTTGTCTCAAAATCTGTGAGCGTTCCTTGCTGTTGTTGCTGCAGCCAGAGTGATGCTCTGGCAGTCTCCCTGCCCTGACATCCCCTGCAAAGGAGCATCCCGCCACAGGGTGAGCCCATAAACCTTCTGCATAAACCCACCTCCACTCACCTGATGTTCAGACAGTAGTTTTCTTAGCTGTGTGCTTTTTTTTCCTTTTTTTTTTTTTTTTGATAATATCTATCACAAGCCAAAGGTAATGTCTTCCCCCAGGCAAGGAAACCCATCTGGTGGAAAACCATTCCAACTTCATGCACAGATTTGACACACTAAAAGACTTTATGCTTGTAAAGGTGATATGGCTTTGGTTTTGTTTAAAAACAAGAAAAGAAAAAAGATCCAGTTTCCACCTACAAAGAGTTGCTTATTGCAAGGAAGCAAGCTACATAATAAATTATTGTCTGGGTGAGAATGAGGGATTTCTGACTTTCTGGTTACTCCTCGCCCTTCCTTTCTGGATCAAGCTGGCTGTTTTGGGTTGGATTCTGCAGTACTTGGCTGTCTCTCTGTTTTTTCTCCCCATTTATTTCTGTGTTTGTTTTAATGGCTCTGTTTCAATGCACCGTGGTGTTTGCCTGCTGTGTTTCGTGCCAGGCTCATGAGTGGCAGTGCAACGTGGCAGCTGGTGGGCTCCTGTCCTGTCACTGGGGCTTTTCTGCATCACCAGAAACCAGACCTGAGACTGGAGGGATGATGAAATACATTAAATGCTCAGCCAGCTGTGGATGCATCAGTATCTGAAAAGCCCAAGGCTGGCTCCAGCAGTAAACACTCGATGTGGTTTTCAAAGGTGTTTACATTTTAATTAGAAAAGGGTCAGATCTGGGGTATAATAATTTACATTTCTGTGCTTGATGTTTTGATGTCTGGAAAGGTAGCTGTTTTGGAGCAGCAAATCCAAGGAAGACACGTGATGCTTTGTGGAGATGCAGCAATACCTGGGTACGGGGAGTCATGGTTCATCTCTATTGCTTTTATTTTCCGTAGTAACTGTTCCTGCGGGCGGCAGGCAGAGCTGCCTGCCAGCAATAAAGATAAACTGCTCGTCTCATTCTCTGAGATGCTCTCACCGCTCGAGAAAGACACATTGCTAATTACTTGTTGTTAGAAATGGGCTGGATGAGGAGAGAGAAAATATTGCTACAGAAGGGGCTCATTAAAAGGCGATGCTGGGAATTGAGCCATGCTGATCGCTGGGAGTTCCAGCCCCAGATGCAGACAGTCAAAGGTCCTTGTGCCTGTGCTGCTGTCAGAGTGTGAGCTGGGTGGTTGTTTGCAGAGTTGAGGCACACAGAGGGCTTCACCTGACCTGAAGGTGCTGATAAGAAGAAGATAAGAAGTAGAAGGGTTCTCCTGCACTATCTGCTCTGCCCTGGTCTGTGTGGTCAGAGCATCTCTCATGTCTGGGAGGTTTTGGAGCCTGGACAAGAGATGTGAAAGTTGGTGTTGGTTGCTCATGAGAGAGGATGTGATGTCTGGGACTGGGATGGGGCCTTTCCCTGTGTCTCTGTGGGGATCAATTTGGTTCGGTTTTACCATCATCACATCCAGGCACGGACAAATCTGGGCTGCTGAGCTGTTCCTCAGTTCAAGTCCCAGGTGTCTCAGAGCAGAAGGGACCTGCTGGATCACGGCCTATTATAAACTCCCAAGGGAGAACTAACACAAGAGGGATGCGGGATGTCCCATCACAGAACATTCTGGAAGCAGGTGGCTGCACTGGTACGTGAAGAATTTGCACCGCAGCTGCCTTTTATAGGAAGCATCTCTTGTTCCTAGAAAACTCTGGGATGATAAATTCCATGTGGCAAGACAAAGGCTTTCAGGGATCTGTCAGGATAGCTCTGTAGCCTGTCACAGCCTGTCTCTGCAGCAGCTGGCCTGTGATGGCATTTCTGAGAAATAAATCTTCTATGCATAAAGGCTGCTCTGCATTCCTCCTGATTCACTTTGGAGTCACAGAGGAATGGAGGATTGGCCTGGGATTTTCCTCCAGTGTTTAACTGGAGGATAAGTAAGGAAGAGACATGGGTTTTCCAATTAAATGCCTTAAGTCAGTAATTTAAGCCTGAGCAGCTGAGGCCATGTTGTTGGAAAGATGGGCTGGGCACTTGCTCTTTATTGGGGTTGGTGGTGGTTATACCTTTAAATAATTGAATTTTGATTCAGGTGTGAAGAAGCCCGATGCAGGAAGTAGTTCTGCCTGAACTCTATATTTTAGAGTTCTTTCCCAGTGACCTTACGTAGGCATTGGCATTGGGTATTAGCTCCTGGCTGTGTAATTGTCATGTAAATCCACTTCCAACTTTAACCATTTTGGCATGTGCGACAATGTAGTGTTCCTGTTTCTCTTGCCTTTGGAAGCCAGAACCTGCAGAGAAACTCTTCATGTGTGCAAAAGCATTTTAGGCTGTTAACATCCATCCAGTGGAAGTAAAATGCTGGGAAAAGCAATCACTTTATTTTCTTTCCTTTGCTGATGCTCGATCACATTGGACCTCGCATAGGAGCAAGGTGTGCTGTTGTTGTCCTAACAGCAGGTCAGGATGTGGGTTTGTCTGGATGAACTGGAGCAGGAACTGGCTTACACTTGGGTCACCCCAGCCCCGTAAAGCTCTAGGCTGGAGCAGAGGGGCTGGAAAGCCGGGAAAAGGCTCTGGGGATGCTGATGCTGGTCCTTCAGTGCTGGGATCAGCTCTGGGCCCCTCAGGACAAGAGAGACATTGAGGGGCTGGAGCGTGTCCAGGGAAGGGAAGGGGGCTGGGNCCCTGGAGAGATTTAAAAGCCGTGTGGGTGTGGCACTTGGGGACATGGGTCAGTGGTGACCTGGGCAGTGCTGGGGGAATAGTTGGACTCGATGGTCTTGGAGGGCTTTTCCAATCTAAATGATTCCATGATTCAATGATACTGTAAGAATTGTTTTAGGAAGATTTCTTCATGGGTAGCAGTTTTGCTGTAATGTTGCTGTGCCAGCATGTTTTTACCCAGAAACCCAGCTCCTCACCTCAGGGAATGGTGTTTGTCTGGGGGGCTGGAGTCCCTTGGCACGGCTGGGACACAGGTGGGTCTCATTCCAGGGAAAGAGCTGTGTGAAGTTGCCCTGCTGTGCTGTCTTGGCACTGCCAGGCTGCTGCAGTCCAGGTTGTGGAGAGCTTTTGGTGTGGAGGGAAATGGCTGGAGCCTCCTCCCTGGGGGAGGACATGGGTGTGGGGTCCTCTCAGCCAGCCTGCAGTGAGCTGATGGAAATGCATCAGTGTGCTGTGTGTCTGTGGTCTCCTCATCACGGACTCACTGTTTCTTAAATCATTCTGGTTGCAAGTTCTACTCTCCTGTTGCCTCCCAACCCAAAGTGGATTCCTTCTCCATTGCTGTTCTTAACCTATCAGACTCACCATTTGTTTACACAAGTTCAGCAACCCTGGCGCACCTTTGGGAGAAAGGGAATGAGCCTACAAGTGTCATAAAAAATGCTTGTTCTTATTATTTGCTGATGAATGGTAAAACTTTATAATTGCCATAAAAACTATATAGTCTTGCTAGAGCAAGAACCCCATTTAGATCACCCTTAATAACAGCTATTAATAATAATTACACATTACAGTAATGCTGATAATTACTGAGTTATAATAAGCCATTTGCACTTCTATTGACTTTTTCTGGTGATGATTCCTTCTTTAATGGTCATAGTAATGAGCACAACATGGGCTCTGTAAAGTCATAGAATTCTACAATGATTTAAGTTGGAGGGGACCTTCAAGGTCCTCTAGCTCTACCCTTTGCCATGGGCAGGAACATCTTCCACTGCACCCGTTGCTCCAAGTCCAATCCAGCCTGGCCTTGAACACTTTCAGGGATAGGAAAGATTTGGAAGGTAACTTTCAGACTCGCAAAACTTACAGACTTTGTGCTTTGACAAAGTAGAGGGGAGGGAAGGAGGAAGTGGAAAAAAAGTGCAAATTTGAGGTTGGTCTCTCTTAATTGTGATTAAGGAACGTACCTGAGGTCTGGGAATCCTTTGTGGTAGGTGCTGAGCCAACACAGAGCCAAGGGATCACCGCTTCATGAAGAGCTCTCACAAACATTTGTTTGCACAGTGTGGGAAGATACCCAATGCTTTGATGCTCAAGTGTGGGTTTGGGTTTTTCTTTGGAAACCTCTTTTTTCTACGTGTTGTGAGGGCAAGATGAGGTGGGAAAACAGCTCCAGGCACAGATCACCAGGGAGAGCAGGAGTTTTCTTCCTGTTGAGTGATGGTTTCCCTTAGAGAGAGGTGAAGGTACCACAAGATGATTTGGTTTTAGAGTTTCCCACAAATATCTCAAATATGTGGTTTGTGTTTGTTTCCTGGACCTAGTGACTTCTGACAGACATGTTTCCTTTCAGTTTGCCATCTCTCCTGTTGCTACTTCACAAAATGCTGGTTGGGCGCCCTGGTGAGCACCCCAAAAGTGGAGGCATGTGTTAGTTCTTCCTCTACTTCACATTTTATCATGGGTGTTCAATGCAGAGCGTCCCCAGGGCAGTGCCCTGGGCTTGATTTCCTCAGTGCCACCCTCAAGAACCCCTAAAATAGGCAAAAAAACTTTGGGCTTTTTAATATGTGGCCCAATGGGATGGAGGATAACCTCTGACCCTGCTCACTCCATCCCAAGTGATGCCACCTGTATCATTAGTCCCCTGCCTCATGCCATCTCCCTGTGCCATCACACCCCTCCAGGACTCATGGGAGCCTCCTATGCTCCCAACTCTTTCTTTAGCACTTTCTGTTTAATAATTGGTGCTTTCCATTTGGTAGTTGGCACTAATTAGTGAAAAGGGGAGAAGCATGCCCTCCTGCAGGGCTCCACACTCTCTGGGGCTCCTTCTTTTTTCTTTCCTGACTTTTTTCTTTTTTCTTTGTCCTTTTTAATATGCCACATGATTTTTGTTCAGGAGCTAATGTGTGATATTGATCTACATAATGAGCCTTTTTGACAGTCTGGGCACATTTGGGAATAACTCCTCAAGCAGATCAAATCCTTTAGGCCAGAACTGCTCATTCTCGGCAGTTTCCAAATGAAGCCACAATTGTTCAGAAGTGACAGAGGAGAAAATAGTTCAGGAGCTGGAAATTACATGAGCTGGGAACAGATTTTTTTTCCCCTCCCGTTCCCTTCTGGATGGCATGTGACTCACTCCGAATTTGCTTGGCAATTTTATACTTGACTCAAAGCACACTGTAAATACCTGGTGAAGGAGAGAGTGAGGGATGAAGTTGTTGTGTCCTGCAATGTGCTGGGAGCTCCCGTGTCTTCCCCCTCCCAGCTGCAGGGAAGGAGGAACATGAGTCTTACCACAAGACACTGGGCCAAAGCCTGGTTCTTTCCAAACATAGAATTATGAAATATCCTGAGTTGGAAGGGACTGCAAGGATCAGAGTCCAGGTCCTGTCCCTGCACAGACACCCCAACAATCCCACCCTGGGCATCCCTGGGAGCACTGTCCAAACGCTCCTGGAGCTCTGGCAGCCTCGGGGCCATGCCCATTCCCTGGGGAGCCTGGGCAGTGCCCAGCACCCTCTGGGGGAAGAACCTTTCCCTGATCTCCAACCTAAACCTCCCTGGCACAGCTCCAGCCGTTCCCTGGGTCCTGTCCTGGTCACAGGGAGCAGAGATCAGTGCCATGCCCAGCACAGGTCCAGGAGCTGGTGGTTTCTTTCTTTATGGTGTTACTGGCATTGAGTCCTGGAGAAACAAGAAGGAAGAGAGCATTGTAAATCCCCTGCATCTTCTATAGAGCCAATTTTCTGCAACAAGAGGTTTTAAAAGTGAATTCTGTTCTGATCTCTGTTTCGCCTCCTCACTGGACCGTTTACAGTCGCACCATTGGCTCAGCATTATTTACTGCCACTGCCCTAGAGAAGCTTCTCGGTTATCATCCTCTTCCTCACCCTTGTCCATTACCCCCAGCTTCTCACCCGTATCTGGCACAGCTGGTGCTTTGGATTTATTAAATTGAGCATTTTAGTGTGGGGTTTTTTTTCCTTGTGCATATGTCTGGAGGTTTTCAGTTGTTTGGGTTTTAAGCAGGAGGACAGGAAATACGTCTGTTGTCCTTAAATGCAGGAACATTACAAAAATGGAACACTTTTGCATTCCTGAGAACCCTAAATGCAACCACCTAGGATTATTATAAATATTATTGGAAATGCAGACGTACAGCAAAAAATATCCTGCCTGTGGTAACCGATGGGCTTTGTGTGCTGGGTTTTTTAATCTTTTTTATAATTACTGGGAAATAATTCCTTGCTGTCTTTTTTTGTCCCGCTTTCTCAGGCCCCCTGTGTTCCTGGAGTGTCCCCTGAAGGGATGGAGAGCTCCTCGGTGGCGTCGGCCTCCTCGGAGGCGGGGAGCAGCCGCTCCCAGGAGATCGAGGAGCTGGAACGCTTCATCGACAGCTACGTCCTGGAGTACCAGGTCCAGGGGCTGCTCACGGACAAAACTGAGGGGGATGGCGAGAGCGAGAAGACGCAGTCCCACGTCTCACAGGTGGGTGAAAGGCTTACTGGAGGGTGGGACAGGGGCTGGGACACACTGGTGGCTTATAGGCTGGGTTGGGGATGTGTGTCCCCAGCTGAAGTAGCTTTTCCAGGGTTTGGATGTGAAGCAGGATGTGATAAAATGCTGGGTTTGGGGTGGCTTGCTGTTTTGGGGATGTATTTGGGGTCTCCAACCTGCTGGTAGCAGTCTCCTGATGCTGGGTTTGGTTTTTTATGGTCTCAAGGTGCACCACTGAAAGTGTTCCAGGCCAGGTTGGATGGGGCTTGGAGCAACCTGGTCTAGTGGAAGGTGTCCCTGCCCTTGGCAGGGGGTGGAATGAGATGGGCTTTAAGGTCCTTTCTAACCCAAACCATGCCATGATTCTGGACATGAAGGATCCATCTTTATCTGATATCAGCAGTGTTTGATCTGATCTGTCTGAGCTCTGCAGGTTTGCTGGAGCTGAGGATCTGACCCAGAGCTCTGGACCTGTTTCCTATCACCTCAATGTAAAGAAATTACCAAAGAAAGGAACCTTCACAGATTTTGGTGAAGAGATCTTTTGCAATTTGAGGATCAAAGCCCTTAGAAGCGGGAGAAAATATATTTAAAAATCTAGTGATCCAACGTGTATTTTTTAACCTGAGGCTGGAAGATGTCTGTGTTTGAAGTGATACTTTGGAGGGGCTTCAGGTCAAACAGACAAGTTCTGCTTATTAATGTGTCAAGTTCGGAAGTAGTGTTGAATTAGAAATAAATCAATAGACAAAGTTTTACAACCTCTTCCAGCCTGTCCACTGCTCTGCCAATAAGCCCGGGCTCCCTCTGCATCTTTTGGACAAAAATTTCTAATTCTCTAAAAACGGCCTACGGTTTTTGCTTTAGAATCCTTGATTGCAGCAACCAAATCCATCTTCCAGTTGTGGAAATGGCGTTTTAGCTTTCCTTCCTGGCCTGCCCTGGAAAAAAGGAGCTGCTGGGTTTTTGATGTCAGTTCTGAGGTGTTCCCCTTCAAGATGGCTGAGTTTTATTTTGAAAGAAAAATTCATAATAATGAAAGATCTGAACCCTGAACCTTTTAATTAAACCACTTTTAGAGGCACCTCAAATGAAGCAGCTAAATGTGGTTGTACCCCAGACCATTGATGCAGAAGTTTAATTAGGATTTATTCTGAAACTCCATCAAAATGCAGCATTTTGTATTTCTAGGGCTGTGTATTGGACAAAAAGTGAGGATGGGCTTTCACTTAGATCAGTTGCATTTACCAAGCCCTGTCTTAATGCATGCACTAAGAAGGAATTATCTTTTGTCTCACAAAGGTTTTCGTTTTTCCACCTATAAGAAATAATCAGGAATTTTTATTTCTGGTTTTCTCTTCCTGATCAGTTCTTAGCAAAGCGAGGAATAAACACGCACGTATCCTGCAGCTGGCTGGAGTAACCCTGGTGGAAGCCAGCCTGATGGAAGGTGGCACGTTCCCTCTTAATGAGAGCTAGAGGGAGAAAGATGGATTTAGGGGAAAGGCACTCGGCTGAGACCAAGGAAATTGTTTTTAACTGTGAGGTTCTGCCAGCAACTAAATCTTTAATGTTGGGCAAGTTACTTAATCTCCCTGCAGTTTGTTTCCTTATGGCTGTGATAATATTTTCCCTGCCTGAGAGTGGATAAATCCATCCACCCATGTGTGTGTGAGTTGCTTGGATGGTACTACATCCCTGGACAACTGCTCTGCTTGCTGGGGGAAGGACGGAAAGGCACATCCTCCATGCTGCTCTCAGAGGAGCTGAATCCATCAGGACTTCAGAGAATCCCAAAATGTGGATCTTCCTGTGGCGGGGATGTCCTCAACCTTGCTCCCACCAGGAAAAAAGAGGAAAGCCAGAGAGAAAAACGCGATTTTATTTTGCTGTGGACATAATAATGAGTGAGCTTGTACCTTGAGAGACCTTTCCAGGCATAGGGTTGCACTCTAAATTGTTAAGGAGATAGGGATAGGTCTGGTAAAAGACTCTCAAGAGTGATGGCATCATGAGCAGAGGTGGCAGGAGAGAGAGTCATCACTCTCTTTAATGAGGGCAGCTCTTTAATGAGGGGAGACTGAGATCCCTCCATCTGTGAGCTCTAATGGGCTCTCTGATGAGAGCAGGGATCATGGGCGGTTATAGTGATGACTCTTATTTTGTGGCCTCATCCATACCTATCAGGGAGCTCTCAGGTGGTTGTTTGTATGACGAATAATGAAAATGACTTTTCATTTTCGTGGTACATCATCCTTGGTGATGGTACCAAGCATTGAGTGTCTCTGGAGCAGCCAAGTGCTTCCAGCGTGGAAGACCTCAGAAGAGGGACTGGTCAGTCCTCACTTTGTTGAAGGAGTGACAAAATGACTTCAGGATTAAGCAGCATCTCTCGTGTTTGTCTAGTGAAAATTGCTTTTTTTTTTTTTCACCAGTATGATGCAGCCCTTCATTTCTTTAGGGGGAAAAAAAAAGAAGGCAACAAATGACACCAAATTCAGTTATTTTGGTGGAGGCACCTTGCTGCCAAACCTTGGAGCAAGCTGGCCTAAGCATCTGCTGATCCCCAATGGCCATGTGTGGCAATGGCCAAACCTACAGTTCCATCCTCATTTTCTGTTTTGTTTAAAAGGAAAACACAGGGTGTTGGCAGGTCAGGGCATATATCCATCCCTGAAGCACACAGAGTTGGGAAAAGCAGAAATTTCTCAACCTTCCGTGGAAGAATTCCATGGAAAAGAGTGATAAAGTCAAGCCGCCCTGGTGTGTATCACACACCTGAGATTCCAAACACTGTCAGAGTCAGCAAGGAGGTATTGGGGCTGGATTTTATTGCAAAGCACCATATCAAGTGCTTTCCCACAGTTGTTCCCGCATCTTCCCTGTACCCGCTGTCAGTGGGTGGAGCATTTCCAAACCAAAGCCTTTGGGATCATCCTCAAAAAGGAGGGGGTGCCACACGTGTGCAGTGATGCCCGCGGCTGGACGGTGTTTTCTGTGCGCTGTGGACTGACACAGCAGTTTTGCCCAGCCCAGCTATTATTTCACACAATCCCTTTTTTTATCCCTTTTGCAGTGGACAGCGGATTGTAGCGAGCAGCTTGATGGCAGCTGTTCTCCATCCCGAGGAAAGGGCTCGTCGTCTCACGAACATAACCAGGTAGGGCTTGTGTTTAGTTCTTCCTCCCCAGACCTTTGCCTTTATTTCTTGCACTGCCTCGCCTGGGAGGTGCTGCCAGCTTTCCCTCTCCCGTGGAAGGGGAGATGTGTCCCTCTGCTCGGCATCCAAAAGCTCCTTCCTGCCCAAACTGTGGGAGGTGGGCAACATCCTGCTGTGTGGTTGGATGCTTTCACCAGGGGCTTAAAGGGGAAAAAATACGGCGCGTCGCATTTATTCCTGAAGACTTTCTTATTGCTACCTCTGCAAGGAAGCTGTTTGGAGCAGCAGAGCTGACTTGGAAGCATGAGATGTAGCTGGAATGAGGGATCTTTGTGTAGCTGGGCTTCTCTGTTACGTGCTGCAGCACAGGGATGGTGTTACGGGGAGGAGCATTAAACAGCTGAGAAGGTGAGCTGGCAGAAGAAACAAAGTTGGACGCACTGAGACCCTGTGTTGGTCGTGCAGTGACAGAAGCCAGGTGTAAGTCAGGTTTGGTGCTTGGACGTGGTGTGAACACAAGTGAGGAGTGTTTACCAAGCACTGGTGGAGGTGGCTGTCCCTCCTCATGTGAGTACCCCCATGGAAGGGGTTTGGGTAGGGTGGATGCTTGTGTTTGACCGTTGTCACCTGGTTGAGGAGCTGCTGTGTCACCACGAGACCATCAGCTCTGTGACAGCAGCACTTGCCCAAGGAGATGTGAGACTGAGGCGTCTGAGGGAAGGGGGAAACAGCATTTCCAGTTGCTGTGACTGATGGATGTCCCACCTGGAGAAGTGGCTTCAAGCTGGTGGCTTTTGTGCTCTTGCCCTGCTTGATGTCATCCAGATTCAGTCCTGTGTGTGGGGTCCATGAGGGGGAACCTGGGAGCCCCTTACAGGGTGTACAGGAGGCTGTGCCAGTCTGAGCAGGGCGTGTTGCAGCTCCCATTTTGGGCACAGCTTCCTCCCACATGGAGCCATGCTGGAACTTCTCAGCTGAGGGACGGGGGCTCAGGCACCCCCTCCCTGCCATGGCCCCGGATGCAGGGTTGCTGGGAGCACCCCTACCAACACCTGCACCCAGCAAAGGAAGGGTGTTGCTGTGTAGGAAGGTGCATGCTGAACAGAGGCGCTGCTTCGGATCAGCTCCTGAAGGTGCCAGATGGAATTGTGGATTTGATTTATTACAGCTGTGATCTGCTTCGAAATATTCAGGAGCAAAACGTCTTCCAGGCTCCCTCCCAGCACTGCATACAGCTGCTGGATGGTCAGCTGGGAGGCTGGCCATTCCCATCGAGCTTCCTTGGGTGGATCAGGGGCTTTCCCTGGGGAAGAAGATCCCTGGCTCTTCACCCAAGGGCTCTGCTGATGTGCCAGTGGCTGGTGGGGACCACAGGAAGGTGCAGGAGTCGTGCATGGGTGTTACTTTCCTGACATCCTCCATCTGGTGGAGGATGGAGGTGCTATGCACTCTTTTGTTTCAGCTTACATCGGGTTTTTTTTGTTTTCTTGCTGTTTTTTTTTTTCCCTGGGAATTAAATGTATTTGATCTCCTCCTACAGGGAGCTCCTTTCCTACACACAAACACCACTCGCTGGTGCCCAAGCTGCTTACTCTGTGTTTGGGCTCTCTCCCAGCCTGCAGCAGAGCTAGTAATTATCTCTCTCCATGTTTGGCTTTCTTTAACAGTGAGTAACAAATTTTCCTTGGCACCATAGAGGAGCTGCAAGCTATTGTTCCTCAGTCCAGGCAAGCATTTCTTTCACTGTCACTGATATACGAGTGAAACGCGCTGGTGAGGACCAAGTGCAGTTTATTACCATTTCTGCCTGTTGAGTTTTCACTAGAATCTTTCAGTATTTGAAAAAAAAATCATTAATAAGATGTTTGTCTTGAATTACAATTATCAATCACTTTTCAAACCTGCTAAGGAAGAAGCCAGCAAATTATTTCCCAGTGAAGGACAGGGTTGGGTTGGTTTGGTTTGGTTTCGGTTTTTTGGTTTGGTTTGGTTTTGGTGACTTTTTTTGTTGCAGTTTTTTATGTATTTGAGGAGTTTGGGCAGAAAATGGAATTCCTAGTTTTCCTTTTGTGTTTCCTGCTGAGATCTCTGCATTGCCAGTCTTAGTTGAAAAATACTTGGACGTGAGATTTCTGCTGGCTTCAGCTACTGTGAAAATGTGGGTTATGTATCAATGACCATGGTATGCCTCACGTGGTTCTAACCTGGCCATCAGAAAGGGTATTTATATGGAAATCTAGGTTAGTCCTGGAAATATATTCAGCATGTGGTTCGTTTTCTGTGAAGACAAAGTAGTCTAGGCTTGCATTTTCAGAAGTAATTGGCTTCCTAAAGGTTGTAGGGAAACCTAGAGAGAAGCTCACTTTCCCATGCCTCATAATCCCCATATGCATTCCTGAGTACCTGATGCCTTTGAAATTCTAGGCTATATGATCCAGCAAGGTTAGGAAAAATAAAATAAAGATTTTTGTGTGTGTGTGTGTGTGTGTTATGCATTTATATATAGTATGTGTGTATATAAGCATCTACTGGTTGTTGTACAAGTGTGAGGTTGAGAGCAATTTCTGAATAAAATACAATTTAAGGGTAACAATGAGGTGTCTTGATGCAACCTGCAGTCCAGAATATTCCTAAATTGCTGGTTTCTGATGTTGATGGGTATCTCTGGAAGAGAGCACCCCAGACTTGTCCTGCTCTTGTACTACTTGGTGAGACATGTATTAGCAGCTGTGTGAGACCAGATGGATGTCAGTTCCCATAGGCTGGCAGATAGGCATCCCATACAAAGCAGTGGCTTAAAAACAGAGAAAATTCCCCCTGAAACCTCCTGGTCTTTCCAGTTCTGTGGGCGGGTGGCTGTGAGAAAACGGTCTCCTGAGATACATTTTGTGAACTCACGTGCTGAGAAAATCCTGGTCTCACAATTGCATTCAGCTCATCTGTAATTCTGGTTTTATCCTGGGATCTCTCCGTTTGCTGCATGGCATGGCCATGCTCCACTAAACCCCCAGAAGGTTTGCTAGGTCTCACCCCATGTGAGCCTCTGGGGCGAAGACCAGGTGCTCAAAATATTATTTGAGCACCTCATTGCCTCTATAAATGAGGAAGGTTTAGATAATGGAATAATTTTAAACCCTTTTATGTTTAGAATTTTTTTTTCTTCCCCAGAAAGAGCCAGTGGGAAGTTTTTATATAATACTTTATTTGCATTCCCCTTGCGAGGCTGTGGCGAGTAGGAAGCTCTTTGATATATTTCTGAGAGCAATTTATTAAGTAAAAGACTTCTGGTATGGTGCCTATTTAGGGAGCCAGCAGAGCTCTTGGTACGTGAAAGGCCTGGCAGGAACTCATCCCAGGCTCCCCTTATGTAAAGGGCATTAACAAAAAACAGAGCAACTCTGCAGGTTTGTGCCATTTCTCCAGGCGGTGGGAGAGGGAGAGCTGAAAATCCTCCTTCCTGGCCAAGTTCCTCCCTTCCCCCATGATGGCTGGCTGTCACCCATCATCACCAAGCAAAAACCTGTGTTGTTGGCAGTAAACAGGACTTGCTTTCATTCTGCTGCTTGTGTCCATGTCCCACCAGGTGCAGCGGGAACTTGGTACAGCCCTCAGAGGCTTCTCCGGTTGATGGTCATGTTGCTGATCTACTGGCCAGTGAAGGAGCAGGAAGGATGTGTGGATCACACCTGGATGATCCTACACCTTGCTTATAGCACCCTTGTCCTGTCCTCCCTGAGGAGCTGGTGGCCAGTCTGAGCAGGGCATGTTGCAGCTCTCATTTTGGGCACAGCTTCCTCCCACATGTAGCCACGCTGGAACTTCTTGGCTGGCGGATGGACACACATCTCAGCTTGTCTTCATAGGTGAGGTGCTCCAGTCCTTGGTTTGCCCTCCTGTTAAACCAGCAGAAACAGCAGCATGTGGTGGCAGGGTGGGGTGGTGGGTTTGCACTCTTGGGCCTTGCCTGGAGATGATACTGCCTGGAGTAAAGAGCATCCCAAACTGTGCTAACATAAGAGTTCTGACAAGGGCTTGGAGGGGGAATGGCTTCCCACTGCCAGAGGGCAGGGTTAGATGGGATATTGGGAAGGGATTTTTGGCTGTGAGGGTGGGGAGGCCCTGGCACAGGGTGCCCAGAGCCCTGGAAGTGTTCCAGGCCAGGTTGGACAGGGCTTGGAGCAGCCTGGTCTAGTGGAAGGTGTCCCTGCCCATGGCATAGGGTGGAATGAGATGGGGTTTAAGGTCCTGTCATTCCATGTCCATGCCTTGTAGTCATGGCTGGAAAAGCTGCTGTGTTGCCAAAGCAAAGGCAGTAGGAGGTGTGGGGCAATACATGAAGGCTGTCTCTTGGGAAACAGCAGATTTCAATGCACAGTGGAACTCAGTTTTAATAGAGAGTGGAAAAATCCAATTATCTGTGCAGATTTCTTTTGCAATTCCAGAGGATTTTTTTTTGCAGGCGTCAGTGCTGGTTGACTTCCTGGAATCAACCACTAGGACATCCTCCCTGGTGGATGCTGCAGAGGCAGGTGGGAAGGGATCATTGTCTTGGACAGAGGCCATGTCACTGGGTCCAGATAACTGAAATTGTCCTGCTGGCTTAAGTCCAGTGACATCAGCAGGCANGTCATTCCATGTCCATGCCTTGTAGTCATGGCTGGAAAAGCTGCTGTGTTGCCAAAGCAAAGGCAGTAGGAGGTGTGGGGCAATACATGAAGGCTGTCTCTTGGGAAACAGCAGATTTCAATGCACAGTGGAACTCAGTTTTAATAGAGAGTGGAAAAATCCAATTATCTGTGCAGATTTCTTTTGCAATTCCAGAGGATTTTTTTTTGCAGGCGTCAGTGCTGGTTGACTTCCTGGAATCAACCACTAGGACATCCTCCCTGGTGGATGCTGCAGAGGCAGGTGGGAAGGGATCATTGTCTTGGACAGAGGCCATGTCACTGGGTCCAGATAACTGAAATTGTCCTGCTGGCTTAAGTCCAGTGACATCAGCAGGCAGCGTGTAATGCCCCAAATTCTTGGCTAACCAGATAGGGCTGGAGAGACAGTGGATTGGCAGGATCTCTTGACTAAATTTGTCATTCATTTTCCCTGTGTTGGTGGACAGCCCATGTCTCACTTGAGTTGCCCATCCTTGGGTCCAGATCGGAAAGAAAACAAGAGGGATGACTCTGGAAGGACTTTTAGAAATTATAGAACATTAAGGGGTTAGAATGGACCTTAAAAATCACCCACCTGCCATGGGCTGGGACACCTCCCACTACAACAGGTTGCTCAGGGCCTTAACTGACCTGGCTTTGAGCACTGCCAAGGTTGGGGCATCCACAACCTCCCTGGGCAACCTGGGCCAGTGTCTCACCACCCTCACGGGAAAGAAATTCTTCCTGATATCCAGTCTAAATTTCCCCTCTTTCAATTTGTACCCATTACTCCTTGTCCTGTCACTACAGTTCTTGATGCAGAGTCCCTCTCCAGCTTCCCTGTAGCCCCTTCAGACACTGGAAGGTGCTGTGAGGTCTCCACATAATCTTCTGTTCTCCAGGCTGAACAGCCCCAACTTTCTCTGCCTGTCTTCACAGGTGTGGTGCTCCAGTCCTTTTATCATTCTCATGGCCTCCTCTGGACTTGCTCCAGCAGTTCCATGTTTGGAACCCCATGTTTGGGGTTCTCCATCTCACTGACCTGCTCATGTCATAGCCCAGGGCCAGTTTGTACACTGAATTTGGTTGAGGTTGGCCACCATGCTGAGGATCTGTTGGGGCAGGTGTGTGCTGGCTGATGCTGCAGACACTGTTTCCGTGTTTCCAAAAGAAAAAGGGAAGGTGAAAGACACTGGCTTTGCCGGTGAGTACATGTTGGTGTATCCCTGCCTGATGGAGGAAGAAAGTAGAACTTTTAAGTGGAGTGACCTGCCCATGATCAAAGAGCAGCTTTGAGAAAAGCAGTCACTTTCCTGCCTGTAATTACTGGGTGACTCTTCCTCATTTAATGAATGCAGCCCTGCTCAATTATGGTTGAAAAGGACTGCTGAGAAAGAAATCAAGTCCTTTAGCTAATGTATAGGTGTAACTTTCTCTGGGCCTTCTGTTTGGGATTGGCCTCATGAAGCAGCAGTGCCTCTTGTGAAGCAGACGCCTGCTTGGGTGTCAGAGGTCTGGGAGGGAGATGCTTCACTGCTTTGCTGCCTGCTTTGGAGAAGTGTTGCTGCTTACTGAGGGTGGAGGGAGGTGTCTTCTGGGTCAGGTGTCACCAGTGACTCACATGAGAGGACGTCTTGTCACCCTCAGTTTCCATTTGGGTAGAGAGTACAGGGTGATGCCTGTCTGCCCATTGCAGAGCTTCCCACACTCTTATTTTTGTGAGACTCGATTTACCTTTGAGATCTCCATCCTTCCAGGTTTGGATGAACAGGTCAGTCAGTGGTGAAGCTCCAGGCAGGGTAAGGATAACATGAGCAATTTCCTCTGAGCTTGGGACAGGGCCTCCTGATATGTTGCCATAGCACATCTGGAGTTCCCAGTGCCATTCTGAGAGCCCTCAGTGTTTTTCCTCTTCATCCTTGTGTGTAAACGAGCTATCTAGCACATCCTTGCCTAGCATGGCTCTTCCAGTGGTGTCCCAAAACCACAACCGCACAGGCTTGGTCCTTCCCCAGGTAGTCCAGAAAGATCTTGTAAGCTTAACCTCCTAGTTCCAAGTCCATCCAGTCCCCTGGTCCTGTATTGAGACACAGGTATAGATAAAACCATACTTTCCCTGGTGGAAGAAGAGCTCAAAGTGATGTTTGGTGTCCCTTCTGCAGATTGGAGAGGGCTGGGGAAGGTGGACATAGACCTGGGGAAGGAAGGAGCAGGGCCAAAGGGGTTGGGGTTTCTGCATGGTATTTTTATAACAGTTTCTGATGTTCTTACAGCATTATGTAATACTTTGAGAAGAAAGAAGCTAGAAAGTTTGCCCTACTAAGATATTTAGAGTAATCTTGTGGTTGGTTTGCTGTTGGGGTTTTTTTAAAGGTGTATTTTGAATTATTAAAATAACTAAGCCTTTGGTTTTCCTTAGAAAAATTGGAGTGGTTGTTCTGGAACAGGTCTAGGGAGATGCTTGGAGTGCAGTGCAAAAATTCTGCATAACGGGAAGATTTGGCAGCAGCACAAATTGGGTGCGTGAAAACCTCCACTGCAGAAAAACCTCAAAAAGAGCCTTTTACATGATAGCTGTTTTCTGTTCTGACCAGGATTAAAATCCGAGTTGAGGAGTCATTTGAAGAACACCCCACAACTTGATCTAGGGGTCTCCTAGGTGCAGATGTGACCCTTGTTATGCTGGGGAATATCTCAGCGGTATTCTGGGGCCTGAGAACTCCTCCAGCTTCCTGTTGTTTTTCCTCTGGCCCACCTGTGAATGCTGTACATTGAATATTGAAATTTTTACATACGATTGAACATTAATCCCATCCAGAATCCACTGATATCTTCAGGACACTTAAAACTTGTGCTGCTGCCAGGGTTGATCTGCATCTCTACCAGCACAGCCCACTTCACCCATACTTGTCATCACTGAGAGCAACCACGTAGGTGATCACTGTGTTTCCATTTATGGCTTCTGCACTGGGGAAACTTATCTCCTTTTTCTGCAAATAGGATTTTCAAACTTGCACTGAAGCAGCAGGAAGTATTAACTCTTGAGCTGGCAAAGGCAGCAGGATTAATTAGTTCATGCCTCAAAGAGCTCGCTGCAAAGGTGAAAATTGCAGTGTAAGTGAAACATATGATTATTGCTAATTAAACTGCAAATGTTAGATTTGACAGCTAGTTTCCAAAGGAGGGCTGCTGGCAGTGGTAATGTGCATAAGCCTGGCTGTTCCTGAGAGGGTGCAGAGCTTGGACAGAAGGATTGGCTTGGGTTTGAGCAGCTTCTGGGAATCAGTCTCTGGAGGGATCGTGTTTTCCCTTCCAGTCCCAAAGTGTCCCTCAGAAGTCCCATCTCCTGCTGGTGACTGTAGACCACGAATGGTAGGTGGAGGAGCCCAGATAAGAGCCCAAATAGGAGCAAGAGTTCAAAGACTATTTGGGGAGAGTTTGGGAGAGCCTTGCTTTTTTGAGGGCACAGCAGAGTAATGGGGCCAGGTGATGGGGGATTGGGTCAGCAGGAGGAAAGGGTGGAGGGCTTTGTGCCATTACAGCTGTTTCTTCAGTGTTTGTCAGCTTTGGCAGACAGTTCTGTTCCCATAGCACTCTGGATTCGTTTAGCAGGAGCCCTGTGTGGAACACACACAGGTGATGGCGTAGGATGGAGGAAGAGCAGTGCCCCATCTCACCAGTGCCAAGCCATGGCTTTCTGCTGGACTCCAGCTGCCTCTGTGGGCTTGGGAACGGGTTTTTATGGGCTTTGCAATGATGCTGGTGAAGGGGTTTTGTTGCTTGGTTTTTTAAGGAACAATCATTACCTGCGTGCTCTCACCCACTCCTTGAGCATCACCCATGAGGTTGGTGTGAGCAGCCCTGCTCGCACAGAAGGTCTGCAGAGAGGGTCCATTTTAGCATGAAAAAGCTTTATTACAGGACACAAAGCCACCAGAAATGTCTGGGATTGTTTCTAGGGGTTGTATTTTCATTCTGGAGATTTGAATCCCCATCAGTAAGGTACCAATAAAAAGTTGTTCATCTGTGGTAATTAGTCAGAAATTTGGGGGAAATACTGAGCTTGGCTGTGCTGGTGACTTTGAACGTGAGGATATTTAGGCCATACTCAGTTTGGACTGTCTACATCTTCAGCAGACGTTTCAACAGTTTTTAGTGTAGCAATTTTATTTTAAAAACGATCTGGTTTTCAATATTACTATCTGTGCTTGATAAAGGTGAGGAAGGAAAACAGGGCAAAAGCCCCAGGCCATGAGTTAAAGCCAGGAGACAAGCTGATTTAGTAAAATCACCTGTGATTGTGATCTAACTGGTTTGTGCTGTATCCAGTGGCTTTTCTTAGTGGACATTGATGCATGGTGGTACCAATATCCTAATTTCTCACAAGGGTTTTATTGTGGCCAGCTGCATTTCTGGAATTTGCAACACCTTGGATTGTCTGCAGAAAAGCCCATCTAAAAGTTACCTCAACTGAATATAAACAAATAGTTTTTATTTTCAATGTGTCTTTCAAAGCAAAGGGTGCATGTGCTGACCTGGTCCCACCATAGCATTTGGCACAGAAGTTTTGTGTGTGTGGGCGAGCAAGATGTTCAATGTGTAGGATACAATTAATCCTTCAAACATAGAGCAGCAAAGGTGCATTTCTCCCAACTACCTTTACGGTTGGTGCACATCTTTTCCGTGTCAGATGAGGTATTTCTCACTTCTCAGGACGCCTGCAAGGTTGGCTCTTCTCCTAAGTCTTCCTAAAGAGGCCTGCCTGACATCCACCAAGTTTTTTTTCCCTCCATGTCAACTGAACGACTCCCTTTGTGCCATTTGGTGTTTCTCAGCCATTGGGAGATTTGGGTCGGGTGTGATGAAAAGGGAAGAAGGTGCTTTAACTGTCAGTGGGAATAACCACAACCTTTCAGATTTCATTTATATACAACTTGAAAACCAAATAATCTCTTTTGAAGTCAATTCTGCAATGTATTTGAACTTGCTTGAGACTTACTTAGGTTGTAGGGTGGAGAATGTCCAGCTGGAGCAGTGCAGAAACCAGCACTGGAGTGTTTTGCTTCCAATTCCTTGTGTTTGGTGAATACTTCCATGTTTCATGTGCATCAAGGTCTGTGCTGGACCACTGGGTAGCATCACCTTAGGCAGTTTAGGTTCTGCTGTGCAGTTGTCTTCCTGCCTCATCCAAGTCAGGTGGCAGTGGTGGAGGTGGGACCTGGTCTGTACCCTCAAATTAGTGGCCCAGACAGGGCTGTTGTGTTCAAAAGCAGTTTGAGTGGTGAATCCTTTCAGCTTTGAAGGCCAGGGTGGCCCTGCCCTTGTCTTAGCCCATGGCAGTGTCTGCAGGACCTCATGTAGCCCCATGAGGATGCCTGAGACATGAGAAACCCTCTTGAATTGTCAGCTCTCACATCAGTCCTAAAACATAGGCTTCCCTTTGTGTTTCCCAGATTTTCAGAGTACTTGGAAGAGTTGAATATTCTGCATGTTGTGATATCATGGGGTTTTAATCATTTTAGATCACTTCAGAAGCCTTTCTCAAGCCTTTGGAGCAATTACCTTGACAATATCCACCTTTTTCCCCAAGCAGCTTGTGGGGTGTTTGGATAGAGCTGGTCAGGTGAGTTATTCTGGTTTTCAAATGAGTCATTATGCCCTGAGGGCTGAACAAGAAACCTGCAGCTTACTTGACAGCACAGCTAGTGAGAGAATAAAGGAGAACATCACGCACCGCTCCTTAAGAGACAAAAATAGTTATTTGTGTAATGTGTCTCCTGGTGAACTACAAGAGTTCTCAGCCGTGTGAGTAACTGGACTCCAACAGTGGGCTGAGCAGAGGGAAAAGTGACTGAGAAGTTGATTTGGGCCTGGGAGGGGAATTAAGGAAATGGAATGGAATGGAATGGAATGGAATGGAATGGAATGGAATGGAATGGAATGGAATGGAATGGAATGGAATGGACCCTGAGATTAACTAACTTGGTCAGAGCACAGTGCTAAAAACACCAGGGTCATGGGTTTGATCTCTGTGTGGGCCATTCACTTAAGAGTTGGACTTGATGGTCCTTGTGGGTCCCTTCCAACTCAGAATATTCTATGATTCTGTAAAATGGAATGGAATGGAATGGAATGGAATGGAATGGAATGGAATGGAATGGAATGGAATGGAATGGAATGGAATGGAATGGAATGGAATGGAGTAGAATAGAATATTTCAGTTGGAAGGTACCTACAACAACCATCCAGTCCAACTGCCTGCTTGATTCAGGGCTGACCAAAAGTTAAAACGTGTTATTAAGGACATTGTCCAAATACCCTTAAGCAGCTTTGGAGGATGTGGGCTTGATGAATATGCGTAATTAATCCTCATGAAGATAGAGAAGGTAAGTATTATTTTTCCCCATGTGTACACTAGAGCACTAGGATTCAAATCTTATTTTCATCAGAGCCTCGCACAGTGTCATCCCTTTGCAATGTGTAAATAGAACATGTTAAAGGACTCAGAGGAAGCCCCACAATCAGGATGCTGGTCATGGGTGTGGTTTTGTAGGTGCTGGCATGAGTGGCCAGGGAGCTGGAGCTCTCCTGTCCCTCCAGGTCAGTGGTTTTGGAGTGTGTGGGGCGGAGTTGCCCTTGACTAAAGTGACCTGTTTGTTGTTTTCAGGAAGAGTGGGATCACAGCAGCAGTGGGAGCACAGGATCCCGGCCGGGGTCGGGCTCCGGGCAGGTCTCTGGATCCCGGTCTGGCAGCCACAGGAGAAGCAGCCAGTTCAGGCAATCGACCAAGGTATACCTGGTAGTGACGTGCTGAAGCTGTGTCCGGTGCTTGCTGCTTATGGGAATATCCTCCTCACGACATGTTTGTGGTGTGTGTCACACGTAGGTGTGGGTGCGTGTCACCTGTGAAGGACACTTCAAAGACCTATTTGATTCACTCACGATGTGTGACCTGCTGAGGTGTGCTGAGTGCCTTAATATGGGGAAAGAAGTCCCTAGTCAGCTGGTTAAGTGCAAAAGAAGTCAGGGGTTTTGTATTTGAAGTCTTGGAGTATTTCAATTTTGGGAAATCAAGAGATGTCTCTATTTGCTGGCAGGTTTTCATTAGAAGTTGAAAGATGAGTGGACAACACATAGGTGGTGTTAAATGGTGATCCCGAGTCCAGCTGCTTTCTGTGTGAGCTGTTGGCAGGGCTAGATGGGTCGTTACCTTCCTACCCTGCAAAAGATTGTAAGAATTCACTTTTTATATGGTTTTAGGTCCATCCCTGAACTCAGACTAGGGACCATTCCTGTTAGTTTCAGTCAGCCTCTGTCATCCTGTCTTCTCTTGGAGTCGCTCTCCTCTATGCACATGTGAGCACCACTTGTGCCAGAAGTGGAGGGCAGACTCTGAGGTCTGGAACCAGTGCTCAAAGTCCTGGTCCATTCATCCATTTCATCCTCCTGAAGAGCTTGAGGAAATAGCTTTTCCTCCTGAGCCATACTGTGGTGGGAGAGGACGCACAGAACCAGGCTGTGTCTAGAAAGTGATGGTCCTTTCTGGTGGGAATGAGACTCAAAATAGCCTTTTCTCTTTGAGCGGGGATAATACTGTCTTCCTACAAATTTCTATATTTTTATTAGTATTTTTCATGTGAAAACTTGCAGTTTTCAACAAGGAAACCCTTAATTGGAGCCTTTTCAGACAGTTCAGTATCTATCTCATCATTTTTTATTTTCTACCAAAGTGCAGCCAGGGGTTGTAGGCAGCTGAGAAGGAGGAAAAGTGGGAGAAGCTCCTCAAGCTCAGAACTGAAAAATGCTTAAGTAACACATGGCACAGGATAATCCCTGAATTTACAGCAGGGACTCAGGTGGCCACTTGGTGTTGTTCTGTGTGCAGTGATGATTTAACAGGGTTGCAGTTGTGCAATGAAGGGCATGATTTTGTATTTGTTTTCTGGAGGATGGTAATGAGGAGTGGCGAGAGGTGGGATGCTGAGCTGGGCTTTGGAAAGCTGCTGCGTGCGTGGAAATGCTGACTTTGTGGGGAATTTGCTGAAGCTGCGTGCATGGTAAACAGCCAGAGTCCGTGTGGGCCCATCCCTTTTTGTATGGGCAGCTACAGGGGCTGGGCAGCAGTGGATGGAGGTCATTTGTGCTCACAAGGGCTGGAGGACAGAGGTTGTGGACGTCCATTTCAACCACACTGCATGTAGGATCTGCTTTACTGGATGTTTCATCTCTCAGAGTACTGGTGTTACTCTTGAAAGCATGTCTCCCAATCATCATTCCTAGTGAATTAATTAGTTTTCATCAGTACTAACTCCTTCTCAGTGAAAAAGATTATCTAAAGCTGAAGGTTAGGTCACTGGGATCTTCATGTTAAAATTGCTGATGGTTATAATTGCAGTCCTGGGGGGACTGACAGCAAGTCACTGCTTTTCTTAAATACATGCAGTTTTTAATCTTTTTTTGTACCTGGATTTGAGAATTGGCTTTTTGAAGTCTTAGTATTAAGTCTTGGCGCTGTGCTGTGAGCATTTTAGTAAGCTCCCTGCAGTGCAGGGCTGCAAGGCTGCTCCCTGTCCTGTAAGCTGAGACGAAAACTGGTTCTAAAGACAGGTCATGGAAGACCAGAAGGGTGTCTTGAAATGGCCACAGTGACTCACGACTTAATGACAAGGTGTATTATCATTGGGGCCTGGCACCATCTTTGTGGAGTCTGGCTGATACTTGTGTCTCCAAGAGGTTATGGGGACATCCTCTAGGAGGACCAGGTTGGGGTGAGAGTGTCCAGCTGCTGCCTGACCTCCTCACTGCCTGAAATGGATTGGTCTGCAAGAAGAGGTTTCTCCTCTTTGTGTGGCAGCTATGATAACCTGCACATGTATACTTCCATTTTACTGCATTTGGATGCTTGTAAGGATTTAAAAAACTAATTCCTCTCCTTGGTGGGAGAAAATCGTGCTTACATTTGCCTAAAATAAAAAGCTCATCTTCTGTAACTGATCACGGGAACTACTATGTGTTTCTGGTAGTTTGGTTCTGAGCAGAGACATGCCAACTTGCAGATCCCCAGGGGTTAAAATCATAACCCATAAACCCCTTGGAGGAGACTAAAAAGGGAGCAACGTGTCTGTGTTTGGAATTTCTGGTGTCTAAATTGGTTGTTGTGCTGCAAATGACTGCAAAGTGTAGCCATCTGTTCACTGAGGACATGTGTCCTGACATTGGTTGGGAAAGTGTTGCTCACTTTGTGAGCAGATTGAGCTCTGGGACTTCATTAAGAAATGGTCACACTTTTTATGAGTTTCTAGTGTCTTGGTTAATATTAATAATACTTGAAAATGACAGAAGTTATATGACGGGGAATAGATGGAATCCACTTTCTCTAGCACGTGTTTTGCCAGAGTGGAACCATTTTTCCTGAAATGCTTAAATAATCTGAATTTGTGCAAGATTATGAGTAATCTGAATAAGAAATGTTGGGGGGAAAACCAGTTAATATGGGATTCCCTATTTGCAATGCGTTCAGTCCATCCAGACTGAGTCAAGTCTGATTTCTTGAATGGTCTTGAATGGAAAAATCCAACCTGCTTTACTTCACCTGCAAAGGGTGGAGAGGGCATCCCTCTTTGTGCAGGGAGGACATGTGAGGGCTGATGACTGTAAAGGGGCTTTGAATACTGTATGTGAGGTCTTTGCTTTAGATGCTCATGCTTTGGGTTGTCCATTTTGACAAAAGCAGATGTATAGGAAAATTCAAGGTGTTCCTCTGTTGGTTGGAGGTTTCTTATAATGCCCATGGGGAAGGGCCCTGGGGGTGCTGGTGCCAGCAGCTGGACATGAGCCCAGGAGTGCCCAGGTGGGCAAGAGGCCAGTGGCCCCTGGGCTGTCCCAGCCAGGGTGTGNAGGCTGGACATCAGGAGGAATTTCTTCCTGAAAAGAGTTATTAAGCATTGGAACAGGCTTCCTGGGGCACTGATGGAGTCCGCATCCCTGGAGGTGTTGAAGGAACGCCTGGGTGTGGCCTCAGTGCTCTGGGCTGGGTGACAAGGTAGGGTTCAGGCACAGGCTGGACTTGGAGATCTTTTCCAACCTAAATGATTCCATGATTTTGTGAATCTCAGCCTGCCCCCTGGACCTGTGTGGATCGTGGTTGTGGCCATGGGACAGGAGGACAGGGCCGGAGTCAGAGCTGAGCTTGTGCATGGTGCGCTCCGTGTTGTGCACAGCTCTGTGTCCCCAAGGCTGAAACTGTCACTCCTGGCCTTCACGGTGCACTTTTGCAGCAGGTGGGGGGGTCTCTGCATTGCAGTGAGCATGGATTCACAGAGGAACACAGGATCCCTTGTGCAGAGCCAAGACACCTCCTTGCCAGGTGGTGGGAGAGGCTGTGCCGTGGTCCAGATAGCTCCATGTGCCTCCTGGCAAGTAACACCTTTCCCTCTCTCCTAGAATGGAAACAAGGAGAGCAACCTTGACATGCTGGGCACGGACATCTGGGCTGCCAACACCTTCGACTCCTTCAGGTAAGCTGGTTTTAAAACGCTTTAAGAGAAAGATGGGCTCTTAGGATGGACTGTGCCTTCTCTTAGCCTTTGCCAGTGTGTCCATCCTGCTGGTACCCAGGCACCAGAGCGTACCCTGGTAGTACTGACATCACTGCTCCTCCCCATCCCCATTTAGCCTGTGGCACCAAGCACAATCTATTGAAAGCATCCTATGTGCTTTGGAGAGGCTGCTGGATGGATTTGCAGTCCAAACACTGAAACTGGTACCAGTGCAATTGCGTGTTGTCACCCCAGGGCTGCACAGGCAAGACTTGAGTCAGCTCTGAGCTGCTGCTCCGGGATTTTACTCTCCTACTAGTTGGAGGTGCCATCATGTGTTGGCTTCCTAGCTGCTGCCTCAGTGTGGGAAAGCAGTGAAATATGCTTTCTGTCTGGTTTTATGCACAGTCTGCAGGTGTTGAGTCACTGGAGCAGACAGGGTGTGCAGGACCAGAGAACATCATTGCATGGACCAGACCAGTACCTGTTGCCATACCCTCTCGGTACAGAGAGCGAGTATATCTTGCAGGGTGTGTTCTGTATGAAAATTAGGGGCTTAGATCAAGCCACAAGAGCTCAGCATACCTAAAAAACAAAAAAACATTAAATGAAAAGAGATGCATCAGTGTGAAGGTTGGAGGCTCACATCCATGTGCTCTGCAGCAGGGAGTGGTGCTCCCAGAAATGCCAGCTTTCCTTGTCTGCAGGCTCCGATGTGCCCTCTGCTCTTCAGCTCAGTGGTGTTTAATTAGTAGTGGACTTCCTTTCTCTGTTTTTCCCTGTTTTTCTCTCCTAGTGGTGCAACGTGGGACTTGCAGCCTGAAAAACTAGATTTCACCCAGTTTCACAGAAAGCTGCGAAACACCTCCAAACACCCATTGCCTCACATAGACAGAGAAGGGTGAGTCCTGTGTCTGCAATACTCTGCTCTCCAGGAAGGTCTCTTAACTTCTCCCTTGCTCTAGGAACTTTGGCGTGGTGGCACACCTCACGTGGAGGACACGGGAAGAAGCACTGGACCGTTTACAGAGCTTGAGGATGCCACAGTCAGTCTGTCTGCCTCCTCTGTCATCCAGTTCTGGGCGGAGCAGAGTTGTTCTCTTTATTTTTGCATTGCTTGATAGATTTCAGTGCTTAAATTACTCTGGATCCAAGTCTCGTAGATCCAGGTGTCCTAGACTTAAACAGCTCTGGATATTGAAGGAAAGATCCTGGCTTAGTGCTGACCTGGTTACAGTTCTTGTGAGTGACAGGGCTTCCACTGTTCTTCCCAGCAAGAGTTCAGGGAAGGAGACAGCATCGATGTGATTCATAAAACTGTGAAAACATTCAACAGCTCCTTTTGGTGGTGACAGCCTCCACGGGCTTCCCTGGTATTTCTGGATTCCTTATTGGTTGTTGGTTGGTGAAACGCAATAAATGTGTGCTGGCACCAAGTGGCTCACCGGTGTTGCTTGGATGCATATCACCATTTCTCTGCAGGTTCTCTGCAGACGGAGAAACAATCACTCCCTGACAGGAGGGTGCAGCCGGGTGAGGGTCGGGTTCTTTTCCCATGTAACAAATGACAGGGTAAGAGGTGAAGGCCTCAAGTTGCACCAGAGGAGGTTTAGATTGGGTATTAGGAGCAGTTTCTTCACAGAAAGGGTTGCCCAGCCCTGGCACAGCTGCCCAGGGCAGCAGTAGAGTCCCCATCCCTGGAAGGATTTAAAAACCATGTGGATGTGGCTCTTGGGGGCATGGATCAGTGGTGGCCTTGGCAGTGCCAGGGGAATGGTTGGACTTGGTGATCTTAGAGGTCTTTTCCAACCATAACAATTCCATGATTCTGTAGATCGGGTTTTCCTCACCCTATCACTCAGAGCACAGAGGAAGGAAAAAATCAGAATAGGTGTAAAAGATGGGGTTGAGAAGATTGCAGCTGATGTTCCATCACTGCCATATTGTTTGTAGGGATGGAAATCATCTTTTTGAGACATTTTTCTGCTGATAACTTGGTTTTGCCAAAGTCCTGGCCAGTGCCATATGCCTGGTCTGCACATCTTGTTTAGAAGACAAGATTAGAATTGTTATTAGAACAGTTGATTGGAAACAATTAGAAACATCCAGCCAGGCCAGCATTCCCACACCAACCCAGGCTCAGCATCTCCATGAGGCTCCTGTACCATACAGGAACAGGAACACAACCTATTTTTCCTGCTCTGTGAGGCAAACTGCAGGTTTGTAAAGAGCAATTTTCAGAACATTTGGAGCAATATAAAACTAAATTTCTAAGTCATTAAGTATCTTAATCAATTTTACTCCCATTTTTTCAGATGGGTTTGAAAAATGAGAGGAAGGGGCCCTCTGTAAAATAAGATATGATGTGCTTCCTCTGTAAGAGAAGATTTAATGTGCTCCATGGTTGATGGCACTTGCCAGGTGATCCTGTCAGTGACACCTGCTATAGACAGGGAGGATGCAGCAGGGTTGGTGTTCTGGTTTTCCTCTCATTCCTGCTGTGTTGTGAATGCCCACACTGCAAACAGGTAGAGGAGGCAGTGCGGAAGCGAGATATTTAATCACTCCTAAATGTTACAGCTGTAAAAGTGGACTGAGAATTAGTGTATCTGTAGAAAAGTTAAGCAGATGTTATCAGCACAAACAGTGCATCTCCCAAAATGCATTCCATGTAAGTAACCTGGCCAGAACAGAGGAAGCACAAAGAAAGACAAAATTGTTCTTATTTTTTAACTTCTAAAGCTGACTATATTGTGCATTCATCAGCTCTCTGTGGTGAATCTGTGCTGAGATTCAGCTTGCTGAGCCTCCATGAATCTCCACCTGCTAGCTAGGCATTTTTCCTCTTTCTTGAATGGGAAGCTTTTTTTAACGATCTAGCTGTGCAGTGAAAAAAAATAATAGGGGGGAAAAAAAAAGGAATATGCTGTTTAGTGTGTGTTTTCAACACTAAAAGAACCATTTTATTCCTTAGTCTCATCAGTTGCCCAAGGATGGCTTTGTAGTTGCATCCAGTTGTGTGACCTCAAGTGACTTTTGCTTGGGTGAAGCGTTTTCCTCCAGGAAGACATCTGCTTTGATTGGCAGATGCTGTTTGGTGGCATGCTGAATAATCAAAAGTGGAGCAGTTAAGAAAAAGCGGGGAACTGTACCGCATTTCTGACCTGAATTCGTCTGGCTTTAATTTCCAGTGCTAGCTCTTGCTCTGCTTTTACTCTTCCAGATCAAACAACCTTTTGTAGCTGGTATTTTCTCTTCGTTCCAGGTATCTCCCAAGCACATGTATCACTTGAGTTTTTCAGGTACTCTAAGGAATTTCTCCACCGCCTCTTTGAAACGCGACTGCCGGCACTGTCTGTGGTCCTGCAGCTGAGGCTCAGCCACGCTGTCTCTGGAGGAAAGCTGCCTTCATCCCCCTAATCCCTGCCTCCTCTTCATTCCCTGCCTTTTTGCCACAGTTCAGCATCAGAAATTCAGCTTGGGATGGTCCCCACCCTTTTCAAATGACCTTTTCGTACAGTACACTTGTGTTCTGCACCTGCAGCTGGCATTATTTGTCCCCAGATGTGTGACACTGTATTTCTCCTCTATATAAATACATATATATCAGTATTTTTTCATATATGTATTTCTGTATGTGTACACGCACTGTATGTTTCCCTTTGTAAATCAAAGTCAGGATTTCATCTATGATGGAAAGTCAGTTGTTGAACACGTCTGATTCCCTAAAAATATAGAATCACAGAATGGTTTGGGTTGAAAGATCTTCAAGATCACCTAGTCCAACCCCTTGCCATGGGCAGGGACACCTTTTACTAAACCAGGGTGCTCAAGTTGATTAAGGTTAATTAAATTGCTTCCCTTCAGCTTGCTTTTTTTTTAGCCTGGTTCTTCAGCACATGACATTTTTCTCGATTTTTTTCTCCCATTTTCTCTAATTCCAGGACGTATTTTTCTCTGACTTCTAGGCACTGATTACCTGGGTCTGCTGCTACCAAAGTCTCTACTGTATCTTATTTAACAATATCTTGCTTCTAACTGACAAAAAATACTTTATCATTCTTGTATAATAAAAAATATAATTTCTGTTGTTTTTGAACGTAGAAGGATGATACTTATTGACCGTTTTTTCTTTTTCTGTATCATCACAAACTCTCTGCATCCAGCTAGTAATTATCTTTGGATTGGTTTTTTTCCTTTCTTGTTCCAAGAAAGTCCGTCAGCTGCCAGTTCTGTGTATGGTGTGTGAGTGCTTGACTTCTCACCCCAATTTCTTTGTCTTTCAAATTGTCCGTTTATATTTATATCGATTGCCACTTCCTGTCTGAGGTGTGTGTTTGCGCTGATTTTCGACACCTTTCTCAGCAGGAGAGCTGGAGCTCCTGTGGAGACCAGCAAATGAGCAGTGCTTCAAAGGAAACGTTTTTCATTACTCTTTTTGCGCTCTCATTTCTGCTGTCCAGGTGAGCTGTGCTTTCAGTTTTACTTGGGCTGGAAATCGAGTCACCCTGGGCTCATGATGCCTTTGGTTTTCTCACTGCTGCTACTACCAAAAGTGTTTGCAAGCTGTGGCAGATGGTGCAGGTGGAGAGGACTGAGCAAAGCATTTAATTTTGTATTAATAGCTTTACGCCTGCGTGGGAGTCTTTTGGAGGCACAGCACACTTGCTCCAGAGAGAGCCTCTTTGTTTCCATGAGAGGCCTGTGCAGTAAGAACTGATATTCCCCTTGTGCCGTAACAGAAAATTAACTGTGTCTCCAGCAAGTTTTCACGTGCTTTTGTTTTGTTTTCCTCTCGCCACAGGCTTGGAAAGGGGAAATATGAGGATGGTGACAGCATCAACTTGAACGACATAGAGAAAGTCCTTCCAGTGTGGCAGGTAGGTGACAAGGCCATCTGCCCCTGCCACGGTGGAGACCAGCAGCAGCGCCTTCCCTGCCTTGTGTTGCCCTAGGAAACCCTTCTCAGGAGTGGGAAAGCTGCTGGGCTGTGGTCCTTTGGGGGTTAGGATGGGGATTTGTGCCTGTTTTTTCAGGTGTTAGTGCTGGGCAAGGGCAGTGACTATGCAGGCTTTGTTGGGAGGCGATGCACTGAGGGCAGTATGTACCTATATATGTAAATATGTACACGTACACAGGGCTCATGTGTTCAAGAAAAGGAGATTCTGTAAAGCATCAACCTCTCCTGACAGCTCCAAAATAAATTGCTGTCAGGAAGCCAACAGTGCCTGTATGCTGACCCAGGTATTTCCCCTTCGGGGCGTGCCCATGTTTAGATGCAGTGATAATCCACGTGTGTGTTTTTTCCCCAGATCTCTCTTTACAGCCCAGTTTCGGCAGTTTTGGTTAAATGACCTCTGATGCATGGATGTTGGGGAATGGCAGGATGAAACCCCACAGTTCAGAAATCAGGTTGAATAAGTCAATTTGTCAGCATCATATAATTTTTCATTTTACAGAGCTCTAGTCCTCAAAGGAGCTGAGTTCCCTGAGCTAGGCAAGTTTCTGAGGATGCTCAGTGTGTTTTTGCTGAAATCTCTTTGCCTCCAGAGGCAAGGATGAAAACATCTTGTGTGCTGTGGTAGTGTTATCCTTTTCAGTGCTCAGCCAAGAGCTCGCCGGGCTTCTTGCTCACGCATCATGTGAGGAAAAGCTTTGCTCATCCTGCAGACCATGTGACAATCTGCCTTACTGTTTCTTTTGGGTGAGCTATTTGGCGCTGAATACATGAAGGAGTGGAGAAGGGCAGCTGACTTTGGCAGGGAGGAGCACTGCCTGCAGCTGCTTCCTGCTCAGTCTCTTCCATGTTTGGTATGTCTGGACTTGAGGTCATAGGGAAAAAACATCAGGTTCAGCTGATACAAACCCCATTAATTCTGCAAAATAAGGTTAGTTCCCCTGGGGAATAATTGGAAATGAAGAATGAAACCATCTTTGGTGCGAGGAGCTGATTTCCTTCAAAAGGGTTTTAATCAACAGCTGTTAAATAAGCCAGGTCCTCCTGGTCTGGTTATCATTTCATCATGTCCTAGGAGTGCATTGAATACAATTAATTAATTCCAATATATACATTAGTATCTGGCTTAACTGTTAGTGTGACATCTCTAAGCTGGAAGACCTAGTGGGAATGCTGGATTGGGTGTTTTGTTTGTGCCTCAGGGTGGACTCGTGCAGCACTGCATTAATTTGCAGACGTGCTTACCTTGGCATGTACAGTCAGTCATATGTGTCTGTGGGAACTAGGACCCAGGTGGCTCTGGGTGAGGGTTTATCTTGTTCAATATGGACAAGTGAAATACTTGCAGGCAGCTGGTTTAATCCTGACATATCATTGTTAACTGGATTTGAATGCAACCGTGCAATGCTGACAGTGATTTTACTGCTCTTTATCCCTTGTTTTAAATGGCTCTGTGGAGCAGTGTGGGGTGGGAATAGGGGAAGATATTCCCTTATGTGAGCTTGTGAAGGGAAAATCCCTCACCCCGTGTGGTTGTCCCACACTGTTCTGTTCACGTTACATCCTGAAGAAGAGGCTTTTCAGGTTGGTGATGTATAAACTCCTGTTCTGTCTGTGTTTGAGAGCTCATGGGTTGCTTACAGCAGGCGTGCACAGATGGAAGGGCCAATCTGAGCATCCTCCAGCCCCACTGGGGTGGTCTGAGCATCCTCCAGTGTGACTGAACCAGTCCAAGCATTCTCCAGCACAACTGGGGTGGTCCAAGCATCCTCTAGCATGACTCAGATGCAAATGTTTCGCTTCTGGGTGTGCTTCGGCAGCTGTAGAGAGGTTAAAAGCACCACATTTGAGAGAGGTAGGGAGTCTTGCTTGCAGCCTGCTTGGAGATTTGTGTGCCTTTGGTGTTAAGGTGTGATAGACACAGGACATGAATGTAGAACTAATCTCCAGTGTACATCCAGGTCTGTATGGGTATCTCTACAGAGAGATGCAGTGATGTCCCTAATTAAGCAGAATATTGTGGTTATCTGGGGGTTAAGCAGACTGTTCTGGGTATCCGGGTGTTAATATCCCTATACATGAATTTTTCTGCTGGAATCTATCAATAGTATTTTAACAAAATATTGCAAGGAAAGCCTATGGCTATTCGGCAATTAAAAGGTGGAAAAATAAACACAACAAAAGAAGCCCAAACGACCTCCCCCAGATCCTCTTCTTTTGTTTGGAATTCGTTCGTTCCAGTCCTTGGGGATGCTCTCACAGCACGGTGTGCTCTGCCATCTCGTGGACATGCACGGGCTCCGCAATTCCTTCACCACAACTTGTAATTTGAAGCTTTCTCCTGCCCCATGCTTTCAAAATCCATCTGAGGTGCTTGTTTTCACTGGTGAATAGGTTTTATTTTTGAAAGCTTCATGCCAAGAACTCATGAGGTCATTGCCTTGGCTCAGCTCATGAGCCATAACCTCTTCATGTCTCCTTACTCATAAGACTCTGCAGTAGGATTTGGGCACTAATTCACCAAAGTGCTGCCAAAAATGACTCTTTTGAAGATAAGTACTCTCCACTCATAAGATCGGGTTTTTACTGCACACCAGGGAGCATCTGCTGCGTATGGAGGCACAGCAGAGGTGCAGAGGGAGTCTTTATCATCCTCTCCTTTTTCACATCAGCTGTTTCATTGAAGGAGACCGCATAACCACCTTGGTGTCATGAAGACGTCACAGGGAGGGCTGAGTCAGTGCCTTTTGCTTTTACTCCCTTTGGCAAACGCTTGGGAAGTCTTTCAGGCTTGGATGCGTCACATCCGAGTGCCCTGGCCCCAGATTTAGTCTTCAGAGCCCTTGGCAAGCGAGTCCTTGGCAAACTCTATGCTTACCAGAGAAAACAACCCAAGGGGTCATGTCCTACAAGATCACAGGATCATGGAATAGCTTGGGTTGGAAGGAACCTTAATGCTCATCTCCTTCCAACCCCCCTGCCATTGGCAGGGACACCTTCCATGATCCCAGGTTGTTCCAAGCCCCATCCAGCTTGGCCTTGGACACTGCCAGTGATGGGCCAGCCACAGCTTCTCTGGGCACGATCCACCCGCCTCCTTCCTGTGGAACTGCTGTAGCTCACAAAGGACCTAGGAGGCTGCATGTCACAGAGGTGTGCTGTGAATGCTGCTAGACACAAGCAGAGAGTTTTGGGACATGTCCCACGTGGTTTCTGGAGCGGTGTATTGCAGTGTTTGGCTTTCAGTTTGCTGGACTCGTGCCTTCAGGATGGGCTCGCCCTCCTTCAAATGCTGGGAATGTGCCTTCACCGCCCAGCTGCTCCTTGTCTTGTGTTTTAGGAGGTAGAAATGTGGCACTTCTGAAAGGCATATTGGGCTTTATTGTTGTCATGAGATAAACTTGGAAGATGGCATTGATATAATTTGGTTTGGCATCTTGCTGCCTTCAGCTCATCTCCTTCCGTTTCCTTACTGATTCTTGACCCTTTTTGTCACATGCTTGCAGTTACAATAAACTGCTTGTTTCTCTTCTGGCTGCAGTCGTCATCCAGCTTCCTTGTTGGAAGAGAAACAAGGGAGAAGCTCCTTAGGAGAAAGGCAGACTCTCTAAATTGTTCACGTTCCTCTTAGCACCACTGTGTTCCTGATTTTGTCCAAACAGGATTAGAAGCACTGGGATTCCTAATTTAGTTTGTAGTTCAGCCTATAGGTGCTTAGGCAAACAGATTTGTTATTTAAACTCTTTTCTTTTTTACGCATGCCTGTGTTTGAAAGCAAAGCAAGCAAGCTGCAGGTTCTTCTTTCCGCCTTGATGTTATGCTGCTTTTCTCCTGGTGCTGGAGAACCACCTGAATTGGGGCACCCACAGGCAGCTTTGCCCATTGTCCTTGGGACCCCTCCTCACTGACAAGTATTCTCAAGTCAGACCTTACAGTTCAGTGTGGAGATCCTGTGAGTAAAGGTGGGACCTGTGCGTGGGCTGGTCACTGGGGGTTCCTGCCCCAGGTGAGGCATGGACACACTGGGACGTGGTTTGTTGCACCTCATTGTAGAGATCTAGGAAGGGCTGGATGGTTCCCATCTGAGGATACCCTTGTCCTTTCCCTGTCAGCTCTGTAGGGTGCAGAGATGGACCAGCTCACTTGTGGATTTGGTCAGATATGGAAGGTTTCTGAAGAGAGATGAAGCCAACCCAGGTGTCCAGGGGGAGAGGGTAGATCATGGGTGACTATCCCCTCTGCTGTCGTTCTGCAGGCAAGGAGGGGAGATTGGTGTCCAGCACTGGTGTGAAGGCTTGTTCCTGGACCCTGCAGATCACTGATCCTGCCAGGGAGGTGGTAGCAGGAGAACAGGTCTGTTTGGGGCTCACAGACAGATCTCTGGTGGTGTGGTGTTATTTACTATCGCCATACAGAGTTGTCATCCCCTCCGCCTCCTCTGTTGCCTGCTCTTTCTACACTGCAAGGCTGGGCAGTTCTCATTTTACCCAGAGCATTAGGCAACCCAGATTCCACCTCTTTCACAGCCTTGGCCGTGGCAATGTGGCCCTCTCCTAGCAGGATGTTCTGTAGTGGTGGATCTGGGGTGGGCTGATCCCTCTGCCTGGCATCCCCTCCCACTGGGAGTGACCTGGTCGATGTGGTATGTGCCCCTTGTACTCTGTGTCCCTGCTGTCACTCACCATGTCCAACCCTGATACCATTTATGTGTCCACCGAACACTCGTGAAAAGGTTGGGGTGCCTCCCTAGGAGCCCCAAAAGGGGGGGATTCCTTCTCCCCACCCCCAGTTCCTGCTGGAGTCTGCCCAGAATGTGTGGGCACGGCACTGCCTTCAGAGAAGGTCTCTTGCCTGGCAAGCCCATATCCCAAGGGTCTTTCCAATACAGTAACAGCTAAAACCACTGTGAAAAGTCCCTGTCAAAGAGCCAAGGCTTGCTTGAGTATAGGTCACAACGGATTGGGAGTCAGAGCTCTGCTCCTGAGCAAAAAGCTTTTGGTTTGCCGTGACTTCCAGTGAGACATGGGCTTTCTGTGGCCCTTTTTTTGTTGCATTTAACCCAACTGACAGTGACCATCACCTGGGCCAGAGAGGGCGAACTGCCGTGGTCACCTGTAACCCCTCCAGCATCACTCCCATGCCAGAGTTAAAGCCACCATCGCCAAGGAAGGCAGACGAGGCCATGGACATCTCCAGAGCACTGGAGAGGTCTGGACCCAGACTGACCGATGTCCCATGCAGGTCATCACCTCGCAGGTTCCTGCAGGCCTGGTCTCTGGTGGTAGAGCACAGTCCCTATGATCCCTGAACCAGGTTATAAACCCTGAGGGTTTTATCAGATGTGCAGGAAAGGGAACATCTTCTAGTGGCTTTTTCAGATTGTGGTGGTCTTTCATACCACAGAATCAGAGAAATATTAAGGTTAGAAAAGACCCATGAGATCACTGAGTCCAACCATTCCCCAGCACTGCCAAGGCCACCACTAACCCTTGTTTCCAAGTGCCACATCCACGTAGCTTTTAAATCCTTCCAGGGATGGGAATTCCACTACTGCCCTGGGCAGCCTGTGCCAGGGCCTGAGAGCCCTTTCCATGAAGAAAATTTTTCCTAATGCACAATTTCCTAATACCATATGATAGCCTTATTCAGTGCATAAACAAAACACTAGAGAAATGGCCAGGAACTTTGATGTTTCCATTATTATTTTTATTATTATCATTATTACGGTTGTAGTTGATGTTGTTGTCATTATCATTATTATTATCATTGTTATGGCTCAGAGCGGGTTCCTGATTGTGGAAGATGAGACGGGCTCTCCCTTCTCAGGGCTGGTGTTACTCTTCTGGCTGTCAGGCAGATGTAGCAATGCTGGCTCATAATTCCTGGGGGTGTCTTCCCAACCTGGTGGGCACAGAGATCCTGTTTCGTAGTGGCTCCTGGTGCTGCCACTGGTCAGCTGGTCAGAATTAGGGCCAGGCTGCCATGCTTGCCAGAGTATGAGGTGTTGGGATGCTCTCACACCCCAGTTGGATTGACTGGTCAGGGATTTGGGTCTAGGATGAGCAGGGAGGGAAGGTGGAAGGGACAAGGATGGTTTATGCTGCAGCTCTGAAGTTTGGCAGTGTTTGGTGGCCGAGGGGACAGGGCTGGTGGCAGAGGGGAGCCCTGCAGCACTAGAGGGCACTGCGGCCCTGCTGCACGGCCCTGGAACACGGCTCTGGGCAGAGGAAATGAGGCTTTTCCAAAGGCTTTTTCCAAGCAGAAACCCCACTCTGCAGTGTCTCTCACCCTCCTGTGCCAGGTCATGCTGCTCTCCATCCTGCTGTGTCCACCTCGGGCTCGGAGTGCGTGTTCAGCATGGGGAAACCTGCAGGTGTTTCTCTGTACCTGGGGCTGAATTTGGGTGTGAGCTGCATTTTGGCTCTGAGCAGAATGGGGTTAAAACTGAAGGTGTCTGTGACCCCTCTCAGTTACCAAAGCCCTGAGTCAGGTTGGTTCTTAGGGGTTAGACATGTCCCATCTCATGACTCCTTGGAAATCCCACCTTTGCACACGCAGTCCTCAGGTCTGTGTATCTCCTACGGGATGCTCCGGCAGGGCTCAGTCTGGCGTGATGCTCCTTGCACCAAGGAGCAGTTCCAGATGTGCTGAGGGGTTCTCCCTTTCTCTGGAGGTGCAGCTGCCCTGTCAGGAGTAGGATGTTCCCCTGAACACCCACATTTCCATCTGTCCCTGTCCCCCACCTACCTTGTTGTACCCACCCCGCGTTAAGGACATGCCAGCCTCAGGAGGACAGAGATGGGCACCATGGGTTGCTCACTGCTGGACCGTCACTGTTCCTTCGACCCCAGTTTTCCAGGCACTGGTTTGTACCACAAATAAGATTAATAATGGGCTGTGGGCTGCTTTGCAGCTTTTTTTCAGGTCAGGGTGATGGAGGGGTGGACACAAAGAGATGTCGGGACTAGGCTGTGCTTACCAATAGGAAGTGGTGGGGTTTGGGTTCATGACCAGGGGCCACAAAGAAATAGGAGTATGGGAGAGCTGTTCCTGGGAGGATGGTGAAGAAAGAGCCTCTTTTTTTACTTTTAAGGAGTCCACATGTAGTTTTAGTCTGTGAACTGCAGTTTTATGGGGAATTAACTGGTTTGGGCAAGGGGAATTGTACTGGGGTATAAATAACAGCTCAATAGGCGTTTCAGGCTCAAAAATGTCACCACATTATGCTCTGGCTGAAACACACCGGGGAGCTCCTTGGATTTTTCCCAGCTTTACAGCTGACTTCCCTTTCAGAAAGGTTTGCTTTTATGCAGCTATATAATATCCAAAGCAAACCTGTTTTGGTTTTTCCCAGTCATGTCTATAGACTCCAAAGCACACCCTTTAAATCCTGCCTGAATTTTAAATTCTCAATAATGTTACATTTTCTTCTCCCTTTTTTTCTCAGGGGATTCATTAGAAAACTGAGAGGGTTTTTGCTGCACTCACTTGAATTTGCTGAATATTTTCCTGAAACATGGAAGTAATGTGGAGGAATGATTGAATTTTAAAAAAATGTTGTTAAAAGTAGCCAAGAAAAAAAAAATCCAGATTTCTAAAGATCCCAAGTAAAAACTCAATGTCTCTTTGGTCAAGCAGCTATTTCTGCTGGCTTGGCTGTTTCCACATCCTAATCCCTTTCCTCGCTCTCCGTGAAAGGGATGAATTTTTAATAAAATCAAGGGAAGGAAGGAATTTTATCTCTCAAAAAAAGTAGGCATACCACAGGACCAGGGAAGGGAGACGTGCACACATGCCCGTTGTCAGAGGGACCTGGAGAGACTAGAAACACCTTGCTTTCTAAAAATCCTGCTAATGGGGGATGTCCTCGTCCCTGGTCCGACAAAATAGGAGGTTAATGTTTCCTGTCACATTTATAAATTTCTTCTTAACCAGAAGAAGCTCCCCCACCCTTTTCTGCTGCCTTTCCTCTGATGTTGTGGGAATAGAAAGCACTACAATAAATGAGACCAGAAGTTCTTAAAATGCGAATTTCCTGCCTGGAGGCAGTAGGTAAGTGAATCCCATTCAGCTTGGAGAGATGTATATATAGCTATGGGTGTAAATATAGGTATTTAGTGGCAGGGTAAGTGTTTATTGCAATGCAGGGTGGTTTGGTCAAAGATTGTCATTTAAGTGGGAAATTTATTGCTGCACACGACGCCTGGATGTCTCTTCCACGGGGAAAATAAAGACTGTTTATGAAGGGATTAGATTATGTCCTCACTGTGGTAGCAGACCAAGCTCTGTAACCCAGAGATCCTTTTAGTCCTACGTTTGTATTGTCCTTCATTTCATGATGTTAAAAGTACTTTTGGTGGTTAGTTTTTTTCAAGATCATAAAATCATGAAATGGTTTGGGTTGGAAGGGACCTTAGAGACTGTATCATTCCAACTCCTCTGCCATGGGCAGGGACAACTTCCACTAGACCAGTTTGCTCAGAGACTCATCCAGCCTGGCCTTGGGACACTTCCAGGGATACTCCATTAACTTCTCTGCTGGCTCTGGAAATGGTTTAAATGTACACATGCTGGCATGGTACATGGTACAGTGAAAGAAAACTCTGTGGCCTCCCCAAAATGCCTTTGCTGGATGGTGGGCTTGAAGGATTTCATTGGGGCTAATAGGAATACTGAGCAGAATGTGGTCTCTACACCTTAGGCCATGCAATGCTGTCCCTGTGTCCATGTCTCCCAGGGCTATTCCTCTTTATCCTTCTCCTGTTCATACTGCTGTGGAGAAACTCCTCATTGTTGGCTTCTTTCTTTTTCATTCTTCTCTTTTTTTTTTTTTAATAATTCTTGTAATGTATGAGCAGAGAAACCACTGGAGAATGATAAAACTTCATTTCTTCCTGCTTTTGTGACCCGCTTCATTATTTCGTTTCTCATTGTATATTCTTCTGAGGCACCCTGTCCAAACAGAAAGAAAATATGTGTGCTTATGGGAGCTGTTTGTTTCCCTTTGGCTGGGAAAAATAAGACCCCTTGGCCAGGCAGAATAAGCAGGTATCACAGAAGATGTGAATTGCTTCTGCTGGTTAGTTCTGGGGAAGGGACTGCTGGCATTTGCTCAGTCATGCTTCTGTGAGTAACGTTATTTCCTAAAGCTGGTGGGCTGTGGGTGCCTTCAGCTGGCCAGCCTTCCTCTTGGTGCTCTGCACAAATAAAATATAAAAATATATATTCCTTTAGTTTAGGTTGCAGCACATTTTCTAGATAAGAATGAGAAGATTTGGGGTCAGTAGTTATATGTACATGGTTTGAAGGAGCAGCAGGAGAGATGAGACACTCTGTCTTCTTGTTTCATGATTGTTCCACAACAATAATCCAGACCAAAGGCAGTTTTTAAGATTCAAGTGTGAAACAGAGATTTGCCCTTGTAATTCAAAAGAAAACATGAGTTTCAGGATGATCTCCAGGGTTCCAGCCTGATGGCACCATCCCACTGTTGCTGCTGGACACCCTGGGCACACCACAGAATGACAACAGTGGCTGCTCTGCTGCAGCCGTTGGTCCTGTGGTCAGTGAAAGTTTGGTTTTCCAAAGTTTTGTTCTCATTCAGGTTGTTCCCATCCCTCTTGCCCATGGAGCTTGTTCAGCCCTGCATCTAGGATCTTACAACGGCTTGACAGGAGGGTGTTGCTGGGGAGAGTCAGTCTGTTCTCCCAGGTAGTGAGCAACAGGACGAGAGGAAACAGCCTCAAGTTGCACCAAGGGAGATTTAGATTAGATATTAGGGAAAAATTTCTTCATGGGAAGGGTTGTCAAACATGGAAATGGGTTGCCCAGGGCAGTGATGGGAGTCCTCATCGCTGGAGCGGTTTAAAAGCCATGTGGATGTGGCACCTGGGGATGTGGGTCAGTGGTGCCCTTGGCAGTGCTGGGAAATGGCTGGGCTTGATGATCTTAGGGGGCTTTCCAACCTAAATGATTCTATAATTGTATGAGTCTGTCTCGGTGTAGACAGCGCAGGGAGACATCAGGGATGAAGTTTCAGGATTGCCTGTGGTTGTACAACCAACTCGGCCCAAAGGTTATGGAGAGCCTGGGGACTAGGCAGGTGGCGATGGATGATGGCTGGACTCCTAGGTGCAACCAATGTGCTAAGAAATCTTCTCCTTGCATGCAGGTTTTGATTTGGAAACCCGTTGGTGTGTTTTGATACCTGGATTGTTGTGATAAGGTTTCCATTTGTGCTTTATTTTGCTGTCAGAGCAAAGCCAGCCCTGTGTGCCTCAAGGCTTTGGGAGGCGGTGCAGTCCCCACACACCCTGAGCCAGCAGTGTCCCGGCACAACAGGTCACCACCCCGATAAGCACAAAGGCAAGGAGTCAGGCTCACACTGAAATGGTATTTCAGCCAGAAAGAGCAAAGGGGGTAGAAAAGTACCCTGACCATCAGTATGTGAGTGGCCACCTTCGTGTCGTGCGATCACAATATCGGTTTTCTATTTTATTTTTTTTATGGTTGGCTTAACAATTAAAAGGCTACACTGCGCTTTGGTTTTTCCAGTCTGCTGCATCGTGTGACCCCGGTGACTCCGAGTTAAGCCTCGTTATATAATGGCGGGGTGGTTTTTTGGAAAACCTCCATTTAATCCTTTCGGAGCAGAATTTGCTGGTTTTGTTTTCTTTCATATCGTCGTCTTGTTTCCCCCCTCCACCTACCCCTTCCCCGGCGGGCGCACGCTGGAGGCGTCAGTCTGGGAGCAGGGTCCTTTCTTCCCTTCTTTTTTTTTTTTTTCTTTTTTTTTTTTTTCAAATCTGCAGAGAAAGGAAAAAAAAAGGTTTATTTTCGTTTGCTTGGGTTACAGCGCCTTTCCCCACCGTCGGGGGGAAGGACTACGTGATGTGCAGCAGGTATTTTGTGAATGGAGCACANAGGAGAAAAAAAAAAGAAGAAAGAAAAACCAAAATGAAGTCTCAGAGGAGCTCTATTTCTGGTGCAGTGTTATGCCTGGAGAAGTTACCGATGGGTGTTTCTCATGGTGGGGGGAAATCCATCCCCTTACCCTGCCTAGGTGCAGCTTCACAATGCCACGGCAGCATCTTCCCCACTTGCTCAACAAGTGGCCAAATCCACACCCAGGGAAGGTGAGCCCTCATGTCCCCTGAACCCTCATGTCTCACCAGCCCTGCACTTCCTCCGTTTCTTGGCTTGTCCAAGAAGGGGAATTTCTGCTGCTCCCATAGTGCAGGTGCAAAGCCTGTGTGCTGCAGGTGTGCAGTCTCCAGCAAGGATGGGGCTGAAGGAGGCCTAGCTGCTTTACGTGTTGTGCTTGTTCCAGGGATTCACCAGCACCTGGCAGCACTCAGTTTTTCAAGCCAGCACTTTTAATGACTTACTCCTCACATGTGTATCACAGACCACGAAGGTTTGAGCCAGCAATCCCTGGGGTAAAAAGTCTTGAGGGGTGCTGTAGGGCCACAGCAATGTGCCCACCAGTCCTGTCTGTCATGAAGGCCACCTGCATCTCTCTGGGAAGGAGGTCGTACACTGGTCAGAGGGCTGCTGTGGTTTCTGTGATATTTCTGGTGAATCCAGAGCAGTCACAAAACTTGCAGTCCACACTAGGTTGTGCCACCATGAGTGGTGATTCTCTTTCCAGGTGGTATCTGCCAGGCTAGATGGCATCTCCTCTCAAAGGAGAAGGTGGCACCTGTGGCCTTCTAAGAGAAGCCGAGTTCAACGCAGGAAGCCACGTCATACACTGAAAACCTGATGCATTTGCCAGAGGGAGAGCATATGATGCTCATCAAGTTGTGGGAACCCACCTTTTT
>VWZW01001647.1:566318-609354 GCA_013397115.1 Edolisoma coerulescens
AACCATCTAACAGCATGTGTGACCTCGCCTGGCCACATCCCGGCTCGCTGGCCCTTGGCACTGCGTGGCCGCGTGGATCACGGTGGCGATCTTGCCTTAAGGCAGCTCCTGCCGTTATTATCTCCTCGCCGTGTCGATAACGCTTCACTGGTGATGGCCGGGATTTCCTTGCACTACAGAGCTTTCCTGAGGATCAGCTCTGCGAGCGGCGGAGGAAGCAGCCTCTGCAAGATTGCTCCTGGCTGCTGAGAACGCGGTGGCTGACTTCAAACGTACGTGCGACCTGACATGATCCGAGGAGCACCGCGCCGGCTCCTCTTTCCCAAGAGCTGAAGCAAGACCAAACATGGTTATGAAAGCCTGTCAGAGGTGGGGGAGAGCTGTCCCATGTCTTGCCTGGAATTCTGAGGGAATGGCGAGAACACTCAGGGCCAGGGTGGAGTTCAGGGTCTCACCTCCACCCCTCTTGCTGTGCCCCAGTGTTGGGACTACACACGCTACACACTTTCTTTTAGTTTAAAGGGAAACCAGTTGTAGTTCCATTTTTAAGTGGTTAGGCAAACATATTTGTTATTTAAACTCTTCTCTTTTTTTACAAGTGCCCGTGTTGGAAGGTAAAAGCAAGCAAGCTGCAGGTTCTTCTTTTAGCCTTTTCTCCTGGTGCTGGAGCAGCTCTCTGATATCTGCAGACAGAATCTAGCTCCAGGATTTTGGTGGTGCTTCCAAGTATAAGTGATAATTACATTGGCTGTGTTGACCTTGGTGGAGGACAGGTGGACTGTGACAGAATTCCAAGGTACAGCTCCTTTGCTGATACTCCAGAGAACCAGTGCCCAGCTGCCCATGGCCAGTGAGGCCACAAAATTAAAGTAGCTCCAAGGGTTGCAAGTGTACCTTAAGGCTTGGAACCTGCTGAGTTAGAGGTGGAGTTCTGGGACTACTTGACCATCCTGACATTGCTGTCTGAAGGAGAAGAAAACTGTCTTGTTTGGCTACTTCTTGTTGCATCTTTTTCTGGCATAATTTGCATACAAGGCAGGACTTGAATTTATTCTGCAAGTCCTCAACTTCTGAGAGTTGTTGGTTCAGGAAGGGCAAGGCTGCAATGCAGCAGCTGGTGGCTGTGTTCTTCTGGGAGATCTAAGGTAATTTTCCTGACATGAGGTTGGATTAAAAGACAAGGTGTTTTGACAGCACAGAAGTCTTCCTGCATGTGAAAATTGATGATTTAATGGTCACCTAGAGTGATTTGCAGTTTGGATGGAGAAATCCAGGCATCTTTCACAGGTGCTTTTCCAAAGGCACTTGGTTATTTGGTGCCTTTGCTATGTTTAGCACAGGTAAATCAGAAGTTAAAGCCCTGGTGGGAAGGACTGACTGCTCAGGAGCAGAGGGTAATGCAGCAGAGGATGGTTAGAAGTGAGTTATATGGGGACAAATAAGGGATGAGAGTGGGACTTGGTGATGTCAAACTGTCAAATCCAGGCAAGTTGCTGCTCCTTGATGAGAGCAGTCCTGTTTTCAAAGAAATTGACAGAAAATCTCCATCTTCTGTGTCCAGATTTCTAAACTTCTGCTTATGTCTTTCGTCTGTGTCTTCCAAGACTTGCCTGTGACGCCTGTTTGGAGTGGCTGCCTGTTTGCCCAGAGGGCTTTCACTCTGCCAGACCTGCGCACCTACCCACAGCCACCGAGGTCCTACCATGAGTAGATGCAATTGAAACAAGGTTTAAAAGCTCATATGAAAGGGCATTGAATGGCAAAACATACCCCGCTCCTGCAAGTGACCTCCAGCCTTTTGGAAGCTGTTTGGCATCTTTAAAGATTCCTCATTGGGTGCTGCAGTTTGCTGTGGGGTGGTTTAATGGTTTTTGTGTTGCCACATCTCTCTTCTTCCTCTGTGTGGTCACCTGATGGCTTTTCAGGTCTTAACTCATGCAGAAAGACACGTCCAGGGGACAGGTTCAGGGAGTATCCTGCCCTGGGAGGTGAGGGCTGAGGTAGCTGGGGGTTTCTGCTGGAGCTTTAAGGAGTCTCCCCGTGCTGGGAGCTGTGTACAGTAGGAACAGTCATCAGCCTCATCTTACGTGCGCCTCGTCTCACTGGTTAGGATCGCTTCCCCCTTGGAAACCATCAAGAATTTCCGTTATTTCCTTTCCTGAGGCTTTGTTTGGGTGGGGATTTCTGGAAGGTATTTCACAGGCAGGTATAATTAAAGAAAGACATGCTTTGCCTGGAGGCTTGACAAGGGTTCTTTAAAGCCAGGCCTTTAGTGTGGTGGCAAAACAGAAACCGTTTGTTTCCCGGTCCAGTGGAGGGGAGGTTGGGGAAAAGGGGGAGCTAATCAGCTGGGAATCATCCCAGTTAAATGCTGCACACTGGGGTTAAGGCCCTTATCCAGCAAATCCTTGAAATATGTGCTTAATTTTAAGTCCCCCTGACTTCAATCTGTTTACTCTTGTGCTTAAGTTTAAGCATGTGCCTAAGTGCTTGGCTGGCTGCAGGCCAAGGCAAATAGTAGACTTAGGAGCAGAATCGCATAAAGTAAGTGCTTTACTGGACTGAAGTTCTGTGGGACAGCGGGTGCTGTGGCAGGTCTGGGATGCTGGAAGGGGACAGTGCTGTGTATTCCAGCTCCATCAAGTCATTCCATGTTGGCTACCACAGACCTGGGGCTCTGCTCACCTTGCGGGGAGCATCCAAACAGTGCGGCCTCTAAACAGGTACCTGGATTTCAGCATCTGTGTTTCTCTGTTCTGAAGGCATCAGCCTCACCTGTAACCTTCTGTATATCACACACACAGTCTTGGAAAAGTGTATAATTTATTTCCTCTCAGTTGAGAGAAGGGAGCATGTTAATGGAGGAAAATATTCTTGATTTTATCATCAAAGAAGGAAGGAGAGCAGATTCTATGACCTGACTAATAAATCTTCATAGGAATTCTTGTGCCTACATTAACACAACAAAAAAGACTCCTGTATTAGCACAAGCTTTTATAATGGCTTTATCTTCTTCTTTCCTGTTCCAAGCTAATTCCTGAAAGCCTTCTTCTAATCCCCCATTTTGCTCATCCAGCCTGGACTTCTTAGAAGGGCAATGGGGTTTTTTTTCTTCAATTTTAATCTACAAATGACAGCACTTAAAGCTAATAACTGTAGCCGTGGCACGCACAAAAATGAAAAACCACCATCAAGAAAACAAGATCTGTGTTTTTTGAAACCACCACTACCAGGAGTTAAGGGAAATCTGCAGCTGGAGCAAATACAGCACTTGTCTAACTTCCTCAATAACTCTGCCGGGGGAGCGGGCAGTTGCCAGACTGAGGAAGCGTGGTTAGCCATTGAGTCTTTGAATGCAGCTCCGTTTCCCCCTCAAACCCATGGAATTTATATTAACCTCCAGCTTTTCTTAGCTGGTGGGAATTTTTTTTTTTTTTTAATTAGCTTGAGTAAGAGCCTCACTTTTGTTGCTTTGGTTCACAGGAGGAGCGGAGGAGATGGTTCTGCTCCTTGCGCCGCGCTCATGCTGGCGGAAGGCCAGGGATGTTAAATGAATAATTTCTGGCAGTGATAAGGAGAGAAAGGTTGAGGCTGCCAAGCACAGAGTCACAGATATCTGATGGCTTGGTTTTGGGAAGGGCAGGCTTGAGAGATCCTGGCTGGCTGGGTTGTCTCCAATCCCTACAGAGATGCAGGCAGGAGGAAGGACCCCATGTGCCTTTAGCATCTTGTACATGGGTGTAAATGAAGAGGGCAAAGAGCAATATCACAGAATGGCTTGGGTTGGAAGGGTCTTTAAAAACCATCTGATTCCGACCTCCTACCATGGGCAGGGACACCTTCCACTAGACCAGGCCACTCCAAGCTCCATCCAGCCTGGCCTTGGACACTTCCAGGGGTGGGGCAGCCACAGCTTCTCTGAGCAGCCTGTGCCAGGGCCTCACCACCCTCACAAAGGGAGAATTCCTTCCTAATATCTTACCTAAATCCACCCTTCTTCAGCTATGTGAGAATGCCAGTGAGGATGTCTAAAACCATTTTTGGTGAGATACTTGTCTACCTAATTTAAGGCTGCAGGAGATCTACGCAGGTGAGCATGGAGTGTAGCTTGGAAGACCTCATTTTGCATCCTGGGGCTCCCCTAGGGTCCCTCTGTGACTTCAGAGCCACTTTGGAGATAGAGCATCTGTAGGATGCTTGTGGCTGTGGTGCTGATGGTGGTGGGCAGGAGTCCTGGGCAGAGGAGGGAGCTGGCTGAATGGACATGGTGCGTGTCCTGGTTGCCAAAATTGCCATCTCTCTGGTGGCAAGCAGTTTGATGTCTTCTTCCGAGCTGCTCATCACAAAGTAAATCTGCAGTTTTCCTGTTGTGCCCCATTCTGCTCATTGCCCATTCCAGTCTTGGTGGCCACTATCTCAGACTCTTTTCAGCTTCTGGAGCTGAGCCCATCACAGACCAAATTCTGCCAGCTCCAAGGGCATCAAGGAGATTAGAAAGCAGCTGAGAAAACTTTAGTGAGGAGGGGCAACGTGACCCAAGACATCCCAGTAAGGAGGGTCTTTGGTGTTGGTCACTTGACACATGAAAATGTGTCCAGCAGTTGTGCAGTTTCTTGAGTTTTGGAGCAGATTCTTACAGAATCATAGAATGGTTTAGGTTGGAAAAAACTTGTAACACCATCGAGTCCAACCATTCCCCAGCACTGCCAAGGCCACCACTGAGCCGTGTCCCCAAGTGATGCATCCACACGGCTTTTAAACCGCTCCAGGGATGAGGACTCCACCACTGCCCTGGGCAGCCTGTTTCCATGTTTGACAGCCCTTTCCATGCAGAAATTTTTCCTAACATCCAACCTCAATCTCATCTTTTTTGTCCCCACTTGGATCTGATGAAACACCTGAAGGTGCGTCCTTGTGACCAATAAGAAATTAATTGAAGAGGCTTCACCCAGCACCTGGTAGTCATTAGAAAAGCAGCTGTAACTTAAACTTTCTCTGACAGGAAAGCTGATGTTTGAATGATGCCACAGTCTTTGGAGTTGACACGTTTGAGATTCAGACTTTGCAAGACCTGGGAGAAAGGATATGGCCATCCTGCTGCCTGTCCTCTATCATTTGGACAGAAAACAGTTTTTGAGGATTCTTTATTTGGTGGAGATGCCAGATCCACATCCAGTGTCACATTTGGACACTGCTGTAAAGCAGCTACAAACATGCCTGTCTTACTCATCCCCGTTTTACTGTTCAAAGTAGCCTGTGGCTCCCAGAGGTCTGCAGAACATCAGCGAAAAACCACCAGCTTAATTAATACATGATGTGATATGATTGATACTCTGTGGCAAGCGCATCATGTTTTCTGAGCTTTTCGCTGCATGAAAGCCCATTGCAGCTGGAGGAATCTCAGATTCTCAGTGCATAAAAGGAAAATCCTGGGAGGGACCAGATGGACACTCAAGGAGCAGTTTCTTCTCCCCAGGTACAAACTGCCAGTAAACTGGCAAGGAGCAAGTCAGACCCTTGTGTTGCACAGCCCACACTCCCATGAAGGACCGGCACTTTTCAAAGGGAAGAGTGAGGCTTTTATAGGATTAAATTGGCATGTGCATGTTGGGATATTTTCCAAGCTGAGACATGGGATCCTCACGTGATCTCTCTCTGGGCTAAACTAGACTAAGCAGCAACTTCAGAGAGGAGAAGAGACATCTCTTGGTGGCATAGTCCTGAGGAGACTGCGCTGGCTCTGTCTACAGCCGGCTGCAAACAGGAATATCTGTTGTGTGAGAATGTTTCCAGCACAACCCAAGGGACCTGGAAAAGGAAAGGACCATGCTTCGGGCATGAAGGTCTGTGAGAAACATCCACTGGTGGGCCCAGAGGGGCTGCCACCACCATGACCATATTCAAGTTGATGCCAAAATTCCCTTTTGCTTTGGTAGTGCAGTGTATGGATCACAGGGATATGGATCATGTGGGGAAAAAAAAAAAAAAGCTTGTTGAATTATAAACTATTGCTTGTAATCTTACGGTGTTGAAAAACTTCATGCACTTGGAAGGTGTCCAACAGGAAGTGCCAAGGACTGAGCACTGAGAAAGTTCTCCTCATGCCTCTGGACCTACCCATGGTGAAAGAAAAAAGAAGCCACCCGTTGTGTGTAAGGCTGTGAAGTTGTCACTCTGTAAATAAGGGGTTTCAACACTGGTGCACTGTCCCAAATCCCAGGAGCTTGCACGGTCTTGAAGCTCCTTCAGGCTGAAACCCTGGTCCACCTAAAAGAAGATGAGTGGAGGCCTGGTTCTGGGGGGTTGCACAGATGGACATGGAAAACACACCTTTTATTAATAGTAATGGTGAAATGAAAATATTCTTGGATGCAGCCCTTATCACCTGGGAGCAACACCGAGGTTCAAGCATACCTGGCCAGAGGAGGCTGTACCAACACTGGGGGTAGCACAGAAAGGTTCCAGCTCAGAGGTTCCTAAACTCCCTGAAGTCCTGTCAGGTCTGTTTATAGGTTACCTTAAAAATTTATCCCAGTTCTGCCTGTAGGTCTCCTCCTTGTGACACCACCCACCACGATGGAACGGTGGGGAGGTGTTGAGGGACCTCCTGCCATCCCACCTCACTTCATCTCAGCTGGAGAGACGTGGTCAAACAGCACACCAAGGTGCACAAATGGGGCTGGTGGGCTTTGAAGAGCACAAAGGACAGGAAAAACCAGACTGGGGAACATGACAAATATAGAGGAAATGTATATTTTAAAGAAAAGTGAGGTCCCAGAGGGACTGAAATAGCTCAAATTATAAATATTCCAGTTGCAGCCTCATAACACTCTTTAAGGCCCAGGTAAAGCTGTTCCTCCCTCACTCCCAAGCTGGTGCAAGCCAAGGAAAATGTAGGAAAAGCTTTTCAGAGTAGTGCAGCCCTTTCTCAGGATGAGCTTGGGCTACCTGGACAGACTGCAAACAAAACACCATGTGTGGTGCCTCCTGGTCACAAGTGATGTGGGCAGTATTTATTCCCAATATTAGCTGAAAAAGGCTCCTTTTTCCAGGGAAAAGCAAACCCGGGTCATCAACGTGATTTATTTTAGTGATTCTTTAAATATTCTGCATTTAAGGACTCACAGCAATGGTGTGGTTATATCTATACTTAACTGGATAAATGTATTTATTTATGGATGGAATGCTTTACTGCTGACAGTACAGTTTGTTTTTAAGCCTGACCAGGGTAGAGGAAATACATACAAATAAACAATAAACCTAAACAACACTAAAATAACATCAGTTAAGACAATTAGAGTTACTTCCACTCGCAAAGTATTGTTCCCATTTTGCCACAACATGGGAAAAAGCTCCATTTCCTAAGTCAGCTTGTAATTGATTTTGGATTTGCGGATTCTTGTAACAAAAGGGGATTTCTTTTGTCTGTTATTTATACTCTTCCTATGGCACCGTGTGTCCGTGTCGGCGCGTCTGGAGCACCCTGTCTCAGTGCAGCAGTGTCTCCAGCCTGTCCCCATCTCTGTGCTTTAACTGGGCCTGGTTGGGCTTCTCCTCCTGCCCGTCCTGCTTGTGCTGGTGTGAAAGTGTGTGTTTGCAGAGGCAGTTCCTCCTAGGAGACTTTGTCCTGGATTTTAAAGTTTTATTATCTCTGAATTATGTATAATTCAGGAGCTCAGGGGCCAAGAGCTAAAAATAGACCCCGGAAAACGCACTGTCAGTAATCAGCAGAAGGCGTCAAGGAAGGTTCAGGCCATGTTTTAATTGGGATGCTCTGCCTAATTATTCTAATGCTTTAATTGCATTTGCATCCTTCACCTCGCACAGGGAGTTTCATGCTGGGTTGTTCTGCCATTCTCTGTGTGTTTTGTGCCATCCCAGAGCTGGCTGCAGAGGCATGAGTTGGGACAGCTCAGCTGCCACCAAGAATTTCGTGCCATTTCCAACGCTGTGTTGCCTCTAGCTGTGTGTCTGCTCTCTGCCAGGAGCCAATCACAAACACCAAGGAGAGGTGACAGGAAAATAAGTGTCTGAATGATACTTCTTTGGGTCTAGGACTGCATGTGTAGAGTCTGTGGTTCATGAAAACACCCATCATTCTGTGAGAAGTGTATACCAGAGCATTCACACTCAGTTGGGAATCCAGGAGGTTGTGTCTTTGGGGCAGCAGGGGAGGGCAGAGCCCTGCAGGTAATACTGGAGGTGTTTTTCATGATAACTAAAGAGTGATGTTTAGCTGTGGCTATCCCAATCATAGTCACAGCAATCCCACCAATTTTTTTGGAAGAAGTCTGCTTCTCCTTTGGATGAAGGTGCTCATCACTGAGATGTGTGCTGTAGCTACGCGTCCAGCCTTTGCTGGCAATCTGTGGTTTATGGTGTACACCCCAAAGATGCAGTTAAACGAGGAATCCTCCTAACTGGGACATCTCCCATGCAATTACTTAGAACCACAGAAGCATAGAATGACCCAAGCTCGAGGGGACCCGTAAGGGTCATCGGTGTCCGACTCCTGGCCCTGCTCAGGACAGGTCTAAGAATCCCACCCTGTGCCTGAGAATGTTGTCCAAATGCTCCTGGAGCTCCTCTCTGGGGCATGTTGCACTAGGCCATGATTCATGAGGCCAGCACATCTTACTGTCAAGGTCCCACAGAGCATCTCTTCTACATGACAGAACTTCTTAGATCAGTAGTGGCAAAACCCAGAGTTTTGCTCCTTTTCTAGCTCCTGGATGGCTGGAAATTAATTTCTTTGTCAGTCCTGTAGTTTAATTTAGCCCTGGCTCCAATGATTGAGGTTGAAGAAGGTGTCCTTGGAGGTTGTCAGGACCCACATGTGCTGTGTTGTGGGAGAGGAAGAATGGTAGAGCATCAAGTACTGTTAGGGTTTACTTGCCTTTTATCTTGTGTGGGAAGTATTTTTCAAAATTGTTGCATTTTCTAGTTCTTAGATGTTGAGCACCAACTGCTTGCTTATTCAGAAGCAACTCTTACTGTAAGCACCTTACAGGAAAATATGAATAGCTTGCAATTTAAAGGAACAGATTTATCACTTACATTTTAACAGAGAGGAAATAATTTCTGTGTGGCTTCCTGAAAGTGTCTGGTGTCCTTCCATGGCCTTCATACCATGTCAAGGCTTTGGTTTGTGCCTCAGCTCTCTCCTTTCAAGATGTAAAAAAGTTCCCCTGATGGGTGACAGACCAGAGCTGTGGGAATTCCTGGAAGAGGAAGAGGCAAGTGGCCTCTGGGGGGAGAGCTCTGCTGGAAGTGCCCACAGGATTTACAGGTGTTCATGTACCACTGAGTCATGGAATCACAGAATGGTTTGGGTTGGAAGGGACCATAAACCTCATCTCATTCCAACGCCTGCCATGGGCTTGGATACCTTCCACCAGAATCACCTCCAGCAGAAATGCTGGCCTTGGGTGGGTAGAGGTGATAGGGGTGCTGCCAGTGGCACCTTTGCCATGTTTTTCATGTGCAAGGGGCTGGCTGGGTGGTTGTACTGAGTATATTGGCACACTGAACCCCATAGGCACCATGATTATGGGACTGGCACAATAAAAGTTAAATGTATCTGCAGCTCTGTGCTGTCCTGGACTTCCCTGCCTTGGACAATCCATCCTATAGGCAGATGAAAGCCTTATTGTGGGGTGTTGCAATTCTCTGGGTGGGTTTCTGCTGATCATTTCTGGAACCACAATGTTTTTATCTTTTTACACTCCTGCCAGCCTCTGTATTTCTGTTGTTCCCTTTGCACGGGCAGATGGGGCATCCTCGGTGATCCCAGCCCCACCTCACCCTTCCCACTCCCCCAGAAAATAAATCCCACCCTGAACTTTGTGTGCAATAAAACCCAGTGAAACTCCCAGCTCCTACCTCAGGCCTAATAACCAGTTTGTTCAGTTCAGGCCTTCTGCAACCATTTGTTTAAGATAAGCAAGGGCGGATGTTTCTTGAGGGCACAAAAGGCTCTTGAGATAAAGCTCCAGCAGGACTGATCCCGGGCTGTGGCTGCAGCATTTCTTTCTCTCATCACCTGAGCATAGTTTTTTTCCATCAGTCCAGTGCTTTTCTCAGCCTTCCGTTTGCACTCAGGGTTTCAGTGTTGCTGTTTCCTCTTCAGGTGTCTTCACCTGCTTGAGGATCACAGGCTGGGGGTGTTTCTGCTGCATGGGGAGTGTCTGTGAAAGAGGTTGAGTAAGTTGTTATGAGTGAAGGCAGTTGCTCTGTGGGGTGAGGTTTCACATCTGAAAGTCAGGCTGTAAAACCACGGGGGTGAAGCGACGAACCCAAACCCCTCGAAGCCCCTCGAATCTTTGTGCAACACCCACGAGTTCAGCCACCTCAGGGAACAGCTGCACTTGGGAAGTGCAGCAGGGGAGGACAGGAGGGAGGGTGCAGGTTGGTCCCAGATAAGACTCTCTTTTGTAAGGCTGTTGTTGTCAGATGCCAGGGATGTTGCTGTGATTTGCTGCCTCAGGGTGGTCACAGAAGAACCAGTGGCAGCAAAAAGCTCTGCCGCATTCCTGCTTATCCCATTGTGATTTGGGAGTGTTCATGGAAGAGAGGCTGGACCTGTCCCGGCCCTGAACCCCCCTGTGCCTGGGGCTGATCCCCAGCGAGGGCAGCAGGGGAGGGGGGATTCTGCCCCTCTGCCCCGCTCAGGTGAGACCCCACCTGCAGAGCTGCCCCAGCCCTGGGCTCCAACAGCACAAGGACCTGGAGCTGCTGCAGCCAGGCCAGAGGAGGCCACGGAGATGCTCCCAGGGCTGGAGCCCCTCTGCTCTGCAGCCAGCCTGGGACAGCTGGGGGTGTTCCCCTGCACAAGAGAAGGCTCCAGGGAGAGCTCAGAGCCCCTGGCAGGGCCTAAAGGGGCTCCAGGAGAGCTGCAGAGGGACTTGGGACAAGGCCTGGAGGGACAGGACACAGGGAATGTCTTCCCAGTGCCAGAGAGCAGGGACAGATGGGATATTGGGAAGGAATTGCTGGCTGTGAGGGTGCGGGGGCCCTGGCACAAGTTTCCCTGAGCAGCTGTGGCTGCCCATTCCTGGCAGAGGGGTGGAACTAGATGGTCTTTAAGGTCCCTTCCAACCCAAATCATTCTAAGTTTCTACAAATTTACTATCCCCAGTATAACAGGCAAAGCTGGTGCCTTCCTCCAACTTTTTCAGATGATCCTGTTGCAAAGGAGGCATGAGAAGAATCATAGCAGTCTTTCTTGTAGCAGTGTAGCACTAAACCCAACCATTTCCCTCTTCTGTCCCTGTCCCTCTTCCTCACGTCCCTCCCAAGCCAGTATCCCGCATGCTGGGCTGGAGCATGGGGTGGGATCAGCAGAGGGATGTTGCTGGGGAGGGCAGGTATCAGTGGGGGAAAAGGTGGAGGCTCTTAGGTTGCTGCAGAGTGCCAGTGAGATCTTGAAAGCTTTTTATTTGTTATTCCATTAAACTTTGATGTGAATGTGTCTCGGGGGCAGTTTTTGGAATCATGCAGGCAGGCGGACAGGGATGAAGCTTGGACAGACCCCTTCATTAGGAAGATAGAGCACAAAAAGAGAGCACGTGGCCTTCAAACCTGCTGCCTGTGACCTCTGTTTGCAACAATTCCGGTAGGTGACAGGTTTCCCTAGCTGGCCATGTGACAGTCACCTGAGCTTGCCAGACATCACCTTCTCCAAGAGTTGTTTTCCCCAAAAAATCTAAAAATGTGTATGCACGTCACAACACAGCTGATCTCTTGGGTGCTGGCCCAGAGGGCAGACCAATTCTGAACAACCCTTCTTTTCCAGAGCTTCTGGCCCTTCTTGTCAGAGCATGTATGTTTATGATTTAAATTGGAACGTATGTGCATTAGAAGTCCCATGGGCGTCTCAGGTTCTGCTCCAAGCTTCCCACCATGCAAACCACAGAGTGTTTAGCTCCAAAACTGAAAATTAGCCCTGTTAGCAATCCTTCCTGTGACCATGGGCTCCTTCTGCTTTGCTTTTCCCACACCCCTCGCTTTCAGAACCGGCAGCGCTGAAATACTGGTTTGTTACCTTCTCCAGCCACCTGTGAATAACTATCAAAATAAAACCCATGTGGGAAAGAGACCAGATGTGATTTTGCTGCCCACTGAGGAGTTGCAAACCTGCCTGTGAAAACCATGAGCACCTGAGTTTGATGGTGTTTGTGGCCAAAGCAGGAGAAAAACCCATCCCTCTTGTAGACCCAATGCAGGGCAGAGGGTGGTCTTCTGCCTTGAGAGGCGTTTCCCTTTGGCTCTGTTCAGGCATTTGGGCTTCCAAAGGAATGTCTCTTCTGAAAGATGGAAGAGCTGCATTTCAGATCTACATCGTCCTCAGCGAGCTGGCTCTGCTGCAGGCACTTCCACGACTGTCCTGCACTACCTATGGTGGGCAGCAGCCTCAAGACAAGAGCTGCGTTATCAAAGCTCTCACCATGCCCTTGGGATTCTGTCCCCACCCACCCATCACCTTTGGTCTTTTCCAGCCACTCCGCCTGACTTGCAAGTTGCTGATATTTCCTTTTACATCNGCTGATATTTCCTTTTACATCAGCTCGCTGCACAAAAAAAAAAAAAAGTCAACTTTTCTCCCTTCCAAACTTAGCTTTGTTTAGGCACTAAAATAGACAAGAGTAGGGATTGGTGACTGTTTTTTTCCAAAACATTGTCTCATGACGAGGACTGAGGAAGGGAACTGCTTGGCTGGAGAAGGGAGATGTTTGATTTTCGTAAATGGGGACACGAAGTTCCCCTCTGTTCAGGCACAGGCGGTGTCCAGGAGTGCTCCTTGGATTAGGAAGTTATTCCCATGTAATTAATTCATCTCTCATCCCATTGACGTCAGCTGCTGGTGGGTAGAGGTCTGAGGAAGCACAGGGATTCTCTGCGAGGAGGACATGCAGGAATGCACCACTGTACGTATGGTTTCTAGTTGGAAAGAGCAGAAAGGCAGCTCCTGAGGCTTTAATGAGGGCTTCACTAGAGGAAATTGGTCCTTGTGTGGAGTGGAGATAGTTTCATTTTTCCAAGGTAATTGTATCTGCACATGTGTCTACAGTGCAGCTTAAATTCTTAAAAACACCCCAAGCGTTAGCCTGCTGTGGTAGTACAACATTTAGAAACAGCCTCACTAATTATCGTACTATTTTTAACCTCATTTCCTAAACTAGCTCTGCTGATGGGATTAGGCTGTGTGTGTCTCCTCCTTCCCTTCCTTTTCTCATTCCATTTGTTATCTGTTGGCCAATTTCAAGTAATTTTTCAGAGGAACAGAGATCTCAGAGATATCGAGCTCCTCCTTTGCATTCAGTGAATATTAATGGTTGGGAAATGAGTGATGAGGAACACTCACACCACAGCCCTCAGTAATGAAGAAGTTTCAGTGTGAGCACCCTGGTCCAGTGGAAGGTGTTCCTGCCTGAGGCAGGTGAGTTGGAACTGGATGATCCTTAAGGTTCTTTCCGATCCAAACCATTCTGGGATTCTGTGATTCGAAGCTATTACTGAATCGTGGAATTCTAGAGCATTCTGAGCTGGAAGGGACCCACAAGGATCATCCAGTCCAATTCCTGGCCCTGCACAGACACCCCAACAATCCCACCCTGTGCTTCCCTGGGAGCAGTGTCCAAACACTCCTGGAGCTCTGGCAGCCTCAGGGCCGTGCCCATTCCCTGGGGAGCCTGGGCAGTGCCCAGCAGCCTCTGGGGGAAGAACCTTTCCCTGATCTCCAGCCTGAGCCTGCCCTGGCCCAGCTCCAGCCGTTCCCTGGGTCCTGTCCTGGTCACAGGGAGCTGAGATCAGAGCTGCCCCTTGGGACGAGGTGCATACCCCAGTGAGGTCTGACTTCAGTCGCCTCCTCTCGAGGCTGAACAAGCCCAGTGACCTCAGACACTTCTCGTGTGACCCCTCCAGACCTTTCACCATCATTGTTGCCCTCCTTTGGATCTTTTCTAATGGCTTTATATTTTGGTTTGGTTATGCCTTGGAGTCTGGAGGAGTGAAGCTCTCTGAATGGGAAGGCTCCAGCTGCCGTGGGAGCTGTAGGGTTCCTGCAGCAGCAGTTTCTCCAGGCTTTTTGCAATGATCAGGATGGATGGTCACAATAAACCCTGTCTGTCCTCGACTTGGCAGTGCCTTCTCTGGCCTAAACTCATCATCATCCCCAGCAGCCTTTCTCCTCCATTACATCTTCCACCAGAGAAACTCAAATACTGTTATCTCAGTAACTGCTGCTAAAATCAACTGTCATTTCCAAAGGCTCTTCACTCAAAGAGAGAGGGACTTTTTTCTGAAGTCAGTGTGTTATGTTGTCATGCCAATGTCACAAAGCTGCTGCTGGATGAGGCACATCCCCACCCAGCCCTTGCCCTTGCCCAGGCTGCTCCCTCATGGCCCCTCGCACGTGGTGATTCCCAGCAGTGGCTGGAGCTCCAGGCTGAGATAGATTGCAATGGAAATAAAAGGAGCAACTTTTACAGGGCTTTTATTGCCAGCTGGGAAAGGACAATACTGCATAAATAAAATTCATTACGTTTACGAGAGCTCTGTGGTCCCTGGAAAATAAATAATACTTTGCACTTACGTAGAGCCTTTCATCCTGGAACCTCAGAGCTCTGTGTGAGCATTAACAAAGCCTTGTCATGCCCATAGTAGGATGGTAAATACAGCAGCCCCCTTATCAGATGAACAGACCACGTCAGAGTCGGCACCTTCAGTGGAAAGAGGGCACTGGAAAGGCAGCAGCTGGAGTTACACACAGCTCTTCCACTGCCTTGTCCTGGAATCACAGAATCCTAGTTTGGTTTGGGTTGGAAGGGACTTTAATATCATCTCATTCCACCCCCCTGCCATGGGCAGGGACACCTTCCACTGTCCCAGGCTGCTCCAAGCCCCGTCCCGCCTGGCCTTGGACACTGCCAGGGATCCAGGGACAGCCACAGCTGCTCTGGGCACCCTGTGCCAGGGCCTCCCCACACTCACAGTAAAGACTTCCTTTTTAATTACTAGTGAAAAATTTCTTCCTAGTATCTCATCTAAATCTGCCCTCCCTCATCTTGGGCTCGGGCACATGAGTAACCATCCTTGTCCTCAGTTGTTTCCTGCAAGGTGGATCCCACCTGTCCTTGCTGCAGAGGTGGCATGGGCTGACTCGTTTGTGGTGGGCAGGCTCAGTGAGGTGCTCCTGCTGTGGTTGTTCCCTCCCTACTGGTGTGAGGGCACAGCCCCAGCAGACCTGCCAGCTGTGGCTCCTGTTGGCTTCCCCCAGTATCCTCAAAACAATGGCAGGCATCCTCCTTTACAGACATTTTGTCAGCTGGGTTTTGGGTGATTATACAAAGGAAGTAGCCCAGGGAAATTGGATGGCTTGGGTGCACCAGTGTCATGTGTGAAGTGGGTGAATTGTCTGTGGTGTGTGTGGGATTTATACATGTGATCCAGTTATTTGCCCTGTGCAATTTCTCCCATACAGCAATTGCAGACAACTTCATTCCCTGCTCCTTGCAATGGCCCTGAGAGGGTACAACACGTCTGTGGATTTTCAGACCTGCTTTTGTAGGGTCTGGGATGTTGTGAGGGTGTTTGGGTGGGAGCTGTTTCTTCTACCACGCTCACATGCTGGGTGTACAGCTGTCCCGCTCTGACCCCTTCCATGTTGATGCCTCCTGGAGCTGATGGCTGCTTTTCCCTCTGTTTTGCAGGGTTACCATCCGTTGCCTCATGAAGCTGAAATTGCACACACCAAAAAACTGTTCAGAAGGAGGAGAAACGACCGGAGGTAGGTGAAACCTCTTTAGTGTTTGGTTTTTTTTTTTTGATCTTCTCTTCTTTGTTGCACATCTTCCTCAACTGCCTCATGGTGAGTCTTTGGACAGTGCTGCTGTTCAGCAAGGTTAATGTATAAACTCTTTTCTGAGTACTAACATCCTGAAAATATTTTGGGATGTGTCCTGCGTTGCTTAAGGACCTTCTCTTCCCTTTGTACTTATTCCTGCATAGCCAGATCCCCCCACTTGTACTCGAAGAGACAGGTGGCAAGCTATTGTCTGTAAAAGCTCGAGTCCTTGGGATTTGTTCTCTCTTTTTCTATTGAAAAGCGAAATTTGCTGAGTTTCAGGGTTGCCTGGAAAGTGAGTATGGTTTGATTAAGAGAGGGTCGCAGCCAGCCTCAGGTGTCTGCGGGAAGGAGAGGATGTGCTCTACAGGCAGCTGAATTCCTGTGGCATTGGTGATTTCAATCCATTGAGTTAATTTAATCAGGTCGATTGGATATTTAATTGTGTAAAATGCATATTCAATTATATGAGGGCATCTAAAGTCCTTGATGGGAATCGTTACTATGGTTAAATGTGAAAAGAAGCGAGGAATAAGGGAGTTAGTTGTACATGCAGCTTTATTTCTCCTGACTTGTTCTGCTGCAGCTGAGACAACACACCCAGGGCAATAAAGCAGTTCTAAAACCGTGACTTTAAAAGATGACTGAGCAGGAGAAAAAGTGGCCAGTGCTTTCTCCTGGAACAAACTGAAGTCTGTGTCTGAGCTGTCACAGGGGGAATTTTTGGTCAAGTCCTGCAGACACTTTGGAGTATGTCCTCGAATCTCCCCATCACTTCTTGGCTCATGAGTAGCTATGATGTAGTTAACTCTGTGTGGTTTGATTTTCCTAAACTTCACTGAGGGACCAAAAAATCAGCTAAAAAGAGTTTTCTCAGGCAACCTAGACACATTCTTCTGTGGGGAGGATGGTTTGTCAGCAGCAAACTCCATTTCCCCTTCTTTTGGGAACTCCCTCCTTTTTAGCTGTACACAATTCAAAAGCCAATCTAGTCTTGTGATTTGGGGCGGGGGAAAAAGGTAATATTTCAGCTGGGTTGCAGCCCTATGATCACCAAAACATGATTAAAACCAAGCTGAAGTCTTGTGTTGCAAGACTGAGCTGGATGGGCTTAATTAGGGTACTGGGCTGGGCTCCCCTTAGGAAGCACAGTGGAGGCTGGAGAGTCCTGCTCCCATCTCTGGTCTTCCTCTGCCATGCAAAGAGTGCTTGATGCTTTGGGAGAGGAGACCTTCACAGCCAAGGGGTCTTCTGCCTGAAGGCCCATGCCCAAGGCTGTGATGAACCATGGAGCTGTGTATTGGTTCTTCCCTCTCATCCAAAAAAACCTGCCAGCTGGAGGGATGGGAGGGAACACACCAGATGTGCATTTCTGTTTCTTTTTTCTTTCTGGTCCCTTCAGATAAGCCATCAGCAGACAGAAGCATTCAGCCCCCCTGGGCATCCCTGCCTCCTGCACAGATGGCAAGGAGAGATAGCAAAAGAAACTGCCTTGGGCTGGGGTTGGAAGATCATGGGGCGAGATACAGCCCCGACCAAGTAGCACTGGGATAATGTCCCAGGAGAAGAGAAAAAAGCCTTAAAATCCAATTGATCCGGCGGCATTCCAGAGGAGACATGGGGTCATTTCAGCCCTAAGCAGTCACAAATGAATAAAATTGAAAGAGCAGAGGGTATGCACTTCTGCCCAAGTCCTCCACAGTGCTGTCAAAGCTCAGCCAGAAAACCGCATTTTTTTCAATTTCAAAAAGCTAAGAGGACTGAGTTGGGAGAGCTGGAGTGAAAAAGCAGTTTTTTAAGTAAGTATTTAAAAGGAAAAGACACGATTCCCATCCCCTTCCTTCATCTTGAAACCTCAGCAGCCTCTCTCTCCCCATGCCACTTGTGTTGCTGGGGATTTTCAGGGTCCCTTTGTGTCTATGGTGCATTTGGGACTAGGAGAGGAGGTTTAGTCCTTTTAGTGTCATTTGAGTTGCTCCAAGAGAGCACTTGCTCCTTAGAATTGATTTCCAGCAGTGAGTTAGCTCTCCGAATGTTTATTTTATGTAGAAAACATGGCAGAAGTAGGGGGAGAAAAGGGCAGGAATAGGGGGGAAAAAAAGGAATAGGAAAAAAACACGGATTGTATCAGAACACAGACAGACTACAAAGCTGTTTACACTTTATTGCAGTGATATTATCTTAATGTCCCAGGCATCATTCTGGGGCAGAAATGCTCCATTCCAGAGCTGGTGGAGCCACACAGGTGATATAAAAATTCCTCAGGGTGAGATTCTATGTTAGGCAAAACAGCCAGGAGTTACAGGCTTTTTGTTTAAAACCTCATCAGGATATGGAGAGACTCAAAATTGCAAGAGTGTGGATGGGGCATCAGAGGCAGTGAGTCTTGGGAGAGGTCTAGCAGGACCATTTGCATTGGGAAAGGGCTGGGAAAAAGCTCTTCATGCCTGGATCCAAGGGAAGAAGGTCTGGTTTCCTAGAAAGGGATTGGTAGCAGCCGAGGGTAGGAGTAGGGCTGGCATGCCGTGGATTTGCAAGAAGAGAAGAGGTTGTCCTGCTCAGTTGGTTAGAAGCAGGTATGGCCCCAAAGTCCTGGGCACACCTGGGTCTGGTTTTATGGGATAGCTTTTCCCCTTCTTCTGAAGCTGGTGAGTCCTGAAGCAGCACCCTGGGCCCCACAAATAATGCTTATATGTGGTGCACGGGCTCTCCCTGCCCAGCACTTGCCTCATCCAAGGCTGACAAATCCCCGGTGACCATGGTGGGCATCCTCCTGCCAGGTGCAGGAGTCACCCTCACAAGTGGCCATCCAGCTTGGGTCAAGGTGTCAACCCCAAGTTTGACCTCTGCTCGATGCACAGGTCCAGCTGGCCTTGCCTGGTTGGCTTCGGGTTGGATGGAGCTTTAAATAACACAGCTACTACAAAAAAAGCTGGTAAAGCACATCGGTACCCAGAAATCTGCCTTTTTTTTTTTTTCCAGCTGGTCTTACAAATGGTACTGATTCCCTCCCAGAGCATGTGGGGGCTTCTCTGGCCTCCCTGACAGTGACATTCAGATGGGGACGCGTCTTGGGCTAGCGAAGCACCTTTTGCTTCACATGCAGAACGACACTGATATAAGTAGCATCTGTCCCTGCTTCCTTCCTGTCACCTTTCCTCGGGAAATGCTGTCCCTGCGTTGTGGAGGAGCACAGCTCACCTACCCTGAGGTCTCTGCCACACACCTTTCACTCTCTTAGGGAGAAGCAACCCCATGAGAGAATCCCACAGCTCTCTCCTTGCTTATGTGTTGTTTTTATGTTCCCCAAGTAATTTTTTCCATTTTTGTGGATGTATCGTCTTTGGAAGTGTTCAAGGCCAGGTTGGATGGGGCTCTGAGTGACCTGGCCTAGTAGAAAGTGTTCCTGCTTCTGGAGCTGCATGGTCTTCAAGGTCCCTTCCAAGCCAAATCATTCAGGAATCCTATGATTTTTCCATGGATGCATGCTTCATTTGTTGCATAAGATGGGTATGAAGAGCGAATTAGATGTCATTAAAAAAACGGGGCACATTTTCCATAACAGCAATCAACATCAGAGCTACATTTGCTGGAGGGTTTGGTTGCAGAGGGTGTTGTAAAAGCCTGCAGGAGGCGGTGAGGTCCTTCCTGCAAAGAGCTTATGATCAGAGCAGGAGAGGTATCAATCTCCCCACCTCTCCTGGCAGAAATCCTGCAGGCATTGTCTTCTCTGTTGGCTTAGAGTCAGGAGGTGTGACTGCCACCTCCTGATGAGACTGGTGGAGGGCATCGCTGCTTGCTGGGATCATGGAAGGAGAGCAGCAGAGGCAGGTGTTTTCATACTGTGTCCAAAGGCACCAAAGGCCACTTAAGTTTGACCTCCCAGAGGCAACCACCTCTAGGGAAGGAGGGAGTTTTCCTGGGTGGTGGTAGGACCTCTCCTGTAAGACAAAAAATTCTGTGGGATATGGGGCATGACAGACCCATTTCTCAGGTCCTCTCCTCTGACCTTTCCCAACCTAGTGCCTCTCTGCTGGAAGAGCACAAGCTGTGCTGGCATGTGATCTCCTTGGGCAGGTGGGTTCTGAGTTTGGCCCCTTGTTTTTCAAAAAGTTCCCCAAACCCCCACTTTTTAAGCACTGCAAGTTGACTTTGTGTTGCACAGGGTTCCTCCAGTTCCCATGGCCTCCTGGTGTGATGTGTTTGTGATGGAGAGTCCAGCTGGCCAAATCCTTTGGCCTGGAAATGCCTGGAAATGCATGCACAGAGGCTTGCCCAGCCTTGTAGGAATGATAAAAAACATTGCCAGTTCAGATAGGATTTACAGGGAATATGTGGAGTTGCAATGGGTTAAGACAGGTGGGGTTGTACCTAGTTCTTGGTCTTCTGGTTAGCAGTACTGAAATGGTTCTGTGTCACTTGAGGAAGGGGATAGTTTTCCTGAGGACCAGGAAAAGGTTGTTGGGAAAGTCTTAAAAAGTTAGAACCATTGAAATCATGTTGATCCAACATCTTATTGGATTAAAAAGACAAATCAGGCTGAATACCTTACCAAAAGCAAATCCCTGGGTGTGCACAGATGCTGGCTGGTACCTCACAGCGCTTTTGGTGGTCCTTGTCTGTGGGCAAGAACAGGAGAGGATGGCAGAGAGAAGAACAGCCCCGTGTCCTGGAGAGGATGGAGTGAAAGCCTAAGAGTTAATCCATCCCCTCTTGGCAAAAGGCCTCTGAATCCCTCTTTTCAGTAGAAAAAGTGGGAATCCTCTTTTGCTTCTTCTGTGCAGCTGGTGTGTCTTCAGGCTTTGGGGTGACCAAAGCCATGAGGGGCTGCCCTGCCCGTCCCAGCCAGGATTGTTGGGGATCACAGCCAGCCTCAGTTGAAGGACCATCACCTTAAGCTGTGGCTGAGCTTTGTGTCCCCTCCTCCTTCTCCTGTTGGATGAGATTTTAAGAGGGGTGTTTCTGCACCTGGGAAATCTACCCTACGTAAAGCCCCTGTGTGGGGAGCTGCAGCAGAAGGCTTCATGGATCCTCCTGGCTCATACATGGAAGGAAGGGTTGGGAGCAAAGAGGCTCAGGAGCTCTCCCCATCTCCCTTCAGCATGCCCCAAATACTTAAAGCTTTCAAGGACAGAATTACAGAAATGTCCCCAAGTTTTCTCTAGCATTGTCTGAATTTATTTACTTCCTAGCGTTAACTTGGCTTTGCACTTAAATGATCAGGAAAAAACAGTCTGGATTATTTCTGTGTGTGTGTGTGTGTGTGTGTTTTCTGGACTTAATTAGATTCAGAGCTGGGGGAGGCAGAAATATCCTCCTTCCCCAGAGAGCCCCGGGTGGCTGTCAGGGACGGTTTCCTCTTCCTGAAGCAGGAGGGTTGTGTAAGCACCACTGACCCTCCTGCTGACGCCCACGCTGCGCACTGGGTTATCTGGGGTGAGTGCATGGAGTGGGCATCCCTGTCCCGACTCCCCAGTCAGAGCCTGCACTGCTGAGAAACCTCCCAGGCCTCATCCCAGCCCAGCCATGCGGCCCTGGCCTGGGTCTTTCACAGAGGTGGTTCTGCCTAGGGACAGCCCAAAGGATGGTCACGGTGGGCTCGGGGCCAGGCAGGGAACGTCCCATATCCGCTGGCGGCTCCACTGAGGAGCGTAGGCAAGCTGTGATATATTTCTTTTCCCATTATATTTAATTTTACAGACCCTCGGGGACACTCCACCACCTACAGTGATTAGTTCAACTGATTAAGCTGCTTTTCCTCTTGTGACAAACTCCTTTTGTGAAGGGTTTTCAATAGCCACGCTGCTTGGGACATTGTTCCTGTACAATTTCCTTTCAAAACACCATAAAGGGCACTCTACCGCTTCACCCTGTCGTAAAACACCACAGGAATCAGCTTGGCCCAGCTTGCTCCTTCAAGGGCAAGATCTCCTCATTCAGGGACAAGATACAGGGTCGGGTGGGAGTTGCAGGACCATGTGGTGCTGGAGTGAGATGGAGCCATGAGCAAGGGGGATTTAAGATGAGAGAAGATGGAAAGCGAAAGTTTTCTGCCTTTTTTTGTCTTCTGTTTGTTAATGAGAGGATCCAGGGTCACCCAGGGAAGTGAAGGGTAAATAAACTTGAGAGCACAAAGAAGGAAATGCTGCTTTGCACATGTCAGCTGGTTCAGCCTTGCCTGGCAGAGGCTGGGGGCAGATACAGATGCTCTCAAGGTACCTGGGGGGGAAAGGTGCAGGGGCAGAAGGACAGTTTCTGCTGAAGAAACACGCTGCTGTGAGCAGCAAGTGGATAAAACTGGACATTTAATTAGGACTAGAAGTCAGAGGGAGGTCTGATTGACACCAAGGGAGTAACAGAGGGAACTGGAGGCAGTTGCAGTGGCACAAAGTCATTCCTCCCTGTGTTTGTAGTTACTCCCATGCCCTCTCACGAGGCTGTTGGGTAGGACCTGTTGTTGTTTGGATCTGGTTGGTCCAGCAGCTGCCCTCTGGGTAAGGTGAGGATGGAGCAGGGCAGAGATGGTATCGGGAAGGGTCAAGCAGGAGCCCTTTCGACCTGCAGAGCTGCGCTGGCCAGACACGCTGGCATCGCCCTGCCCCACTGCCCTTCCTTCCAGGCGTCGAGCAGAAGGGGTCACAGCACAGGGACTCCCTCCTGGGAGGAGGTTGTTGAGAACAAAGCCTGCATCAGGCTCCCCATTGAAGGAGCACTCCTCAAATGATCCAAAAGCCACCTCCTGACACCTTAAGGACATGCAGCTGGTGTGACTCAGCCACGGGTGGAGCTACTGGGCAGCACTGCAGCTTCTTGTCATGAGGGAGCTCTTGGAGGTGACGTCTGGAGGTTCTTTGGCTCTGTCAGCACCTTTTGCTGCCTTTTACCATGGCTCAGTGAGCAGGACACAGCATGGCAAAGGGCAGTGGCTTTAAACTGCCAGAGGGCAGGATTACATTAGGTATTGGGAAGGAACTCTTGGCTGTGAGGGTGGGGAGGCCCTGGCACAGGGTGCCCAGAGCAGCTGTGGCTGTCCCTGGATCCCTGGCAGTGTCCAAGGCCAGGCTGGACGGGGCTTGGAGCAACCTGGGACAGTGGAATGTGTCCCTGCCCATGGCAGGGGTGGATCAAGATGAGCTTTAAAGTTCCTTCCAACCCAAGCCATTCTAGGATTCTGTGAAATCCCTGTGCAGTAACCTGAGCCCTGGTACCTACAGGGCACAGATGATTTAACAGCTCTGCAGAAGCTATCTGAAGTTCAGCCAAATTTATATCTAGCATCAGTCCTGGGCCAGTTTATCTAAGAGCAAGTCACCTGCCCCAGCACCATCCCCAGAGCTGTGCACTCAGAGTCTTCCCATCACGTAGGGTCTTCCCATCATCCAAGGGGTCCATGTGAAATACTGGGAGCAGTGAGGTGGAGCAGTTGGTATTTAGCACCCACTGGGGAATTTATTTTGCCTGTCACCCATGTCTCAAGCTGTAGCGGACTGAGTAGAGGTTTTCCACCCAGCCACTCTCGTTCTGGCATTGTGAGCAGCACTGAGGCCTGACGTGCTCGAGGGTGTCAGGGAGAATATGCCCAGCCATGCGTCACCCCCGAGGGCAGGTGGTGCGGCCACAATCCTGCTGGCGGAGCGCACCGTGGAAGGGATGCCATGCTCACAGCTCCTTTCCTGGTGCTGGCAACAGCCAAAAGGATTCTGCATTTTATGCATGTGCAAGGTTAAAGCACTTGTGTGAAAGTCAGAGAGCTCTGTGGGCTAAAGGCAAGAGAAAGATAAACCTTTGTGAATTCAACAGGACATGGTCCGCATGAGCAGGACGTCAGGAGATGCGTGTCCATTACAGTTCTCCATATCTGCTCCCTCCTCCTTGTGTCCTCAGCTAAAGACCCATGTAGAAGGGTTAAAAGATACTCATCTAAGCAGATTTAATCCTTTCCTTTCATTGTTCCTTTTTTTCTAATGCCAGGAGGCAGTGGCAGGAGCGAGCCAGCTGCATTTCCCAGCTGCAGGGTTGCCACCTCTCTATTGAGAGTGGCTTTGTCATTACATAAAAACTCCAAAACACAAGACTTTTTATACCCTTTTTTTCTTCACAGTCTTGGTGACTGAAGTGACCCCTGTCCTGCAGACTAAATTTAACCCGAATTGCCAAGCCGCCAGTAGACTTTATGGCATCAGGAGGCTTTTGCAGGTTGTTTTTCTCCGTCTCTGCCACTGATTGAGAGACTTTATGTACCACCAGCAAAGCATGTCACTGTTATGAAATCTCAATAGAAATGTTATTGCCTGCTGGATAGGCTCAGGGTCTTATGATGTTGCTTCACAGAAAGTAAAGTAATTGCTCCAGCAAAAAAAATCCAGAACTTCAGCACGTGGCGGTGGTGGAGGTGGTTTTCATCAAAACTCAGTATTTATTAGGTAACTTTTTACCGTGTGGCATCAGGGGCTGGTCTGGAGGTCAGTGAGTTGTCACTGGTGGCTCTTCACAAGTGTTCCGGGCCCAGTCGAACGGGGCTTGGAGCAGCCTGGTCTGGTGGAAGGTGTCCCTGCCTGTGGCAGGGGTGGAACGAGGTGACCTTGAAAGTCCCTTCCAACCCCAAACCACTGTGTGATTCTGTAATTTTTGTGAGCATTTTGGAATAGGGAACAGGAGCTCATGGTGGCTGTACAACTGTGGAGAAGGTTAGGAGAGCAGCTACTCTTAAGTCCAAGGCTTTGGGGGGAACATGGGAGACCTCACTTCAGTGCTCACCTTTTCAAGGCACTGCTGGGCTTCACCTCCATGATCACAGGTGCTATTTCAGGTGCCCTAGCTTGTCTGGAACTCCATGCACGGAGCTGTCAGACACCAGACCTTAAGACACCAGCACCAAAATGGCTGGAAGCCAAGTAAGATGCTATAAAGTGTCTCCAGTGTCACTGCCATCTGGATCCCACTGCATGTGTCCATACCTACGTCGACCAGGTATGAACTGGAGGCCCAACTTCCCATTAGGCGCCAAGGGGATGTGTTCAGTGAAGTTTGGAGGATGCTTCACCCCCACATAAGAAAAATTAGCCTGTTCCTCTTACAGAGAACAGATTTCCTTGCTTTATTTTGCCTTCCCATGTTGCCCAGAACCAAGGAAGTGTGAAAAACAAAGAGATGTGGGAGGAGTTGAGCCAAAACACCTCACACTGGAGAAGGTGCCTGGGACAAGGATTTGTTTCTGAGCTCTCTTCAGCAAGAACAGACACTCCAGGCTTGGCATCCCAGTCTCAGCTGCAATTGAGACTTTCATTAGAAGGGCATGTAGTGGTAGGACAAAGAGGAATGAGTTCACACTGGCAGAGGGCAGGGATAGATGGGATATTGGGAAGGAATTGTTTCCTGTGAGGGTGGTGAGGCCCTGGTACAGGGTGACCAGAGCAGCTGTGGCTGCCCCGTCCCTGGACGTGTTCCAGGCCAGGTTGGATGGGGCTTGGAGCAACCTGGGATAGTGGAAGGTGTCTCTGCCCATGGCAGGGGGGTGGAATGGGATGATTTGTAAGGTCCCTTCCAACCCAAGCCCGAAGTTATATGGTGAAGTAAGTATCTGCATCCTTGTTCTTTTTCTTTCCTCTTTTGAAACCAAATAAAACTCAACACATTAATCACAAAGTATACAGTTAATTAAAAAGTAACAGGTGAGATAGGAAAGAGAGGCAGTGGTGACTCTTCCAAGGCCTACCAGCCAAACTGGCTTGGTGCTGCTGATGAGCAGGATTCACCACCAGTCACTTGTGTCTCGGCAGCCTGTGTGAGGTGTGTAGTAGCCTTTTCTTGTTTCTTCCATAAACAGGAGTCATCAGAAGTGTTGTCATCACAGGTGAAAGGATTTAGCCCTGAGCCCCTTAAAGGCTACAACCTCTAGCTCATTGTCACATCAATTACCAGTTTGCACCGTCTTCCAGAACTTTTCTTCTGGCAGAGAGCTGATGGGTGGATGTCCGGTTGATGCATCTGATGTGTCCTAAGATAGAAATAGGCTCAACTGGAGGGGTCTGAGGAGACCCCTGGAGTGGTTATCAGGAAGTGCATGGCTGTGGTGCTTTTTGCACATTTCAGGCAAAACATCAGCTGACCCAAGCCTTTGGAGTTGAGTGGGATTTTGGGAAACTGGTTGATGAGCGGTGCCTAAGCTGTGTTGTGGATGTTTATGTGTTCCCTTAGATTTGGTCCAAAATGTAAAGACAAAATAAATATATGTGTTGACGTGTGTTATGGACACATGAAATCATGGGAGGATCAGTAACTGGCCCTAAAGCAATGTGATTTGTAGTCCTGTTTGAAGGACCTATTTTAAAGATATTTTTGTAGCTTATGTTTGAAAGACATTAGTTATTTATTTTATGTAAAAATCTGCTCCTCAGTATTCATTATTACCTAGTTCTGTGTTCTTAGGCATCATCTTCTTTTCCACTGTTTCATTTCTATTAAAAAATGGCTTTCCCTCTTGTTTACCTTCCTTAATCTTGCGCTGAGTGTTTAAAGATACACATAACAAAGCTGTCCCAGCATTTTGTCTCACAGGACTTTTTTTCCTCAGTGGAACTTTACCAAAAGAAATCTCCACACTTCTTACCACAAACATCCCATCGGCAGGTCAGGAGGTTGGGATGCATCCTCTTCAGGCCAGGTAGTTCTTGTACTGGAAAGGTTAAGAGAATCCCAGCCATCACTCAGGAGTGTGACATGCAAGATATTTATTTGAAAACTCTTTAGATGACAGACTGTATTCATGCAGTTTTTGTGCTGTCTTGAATGGGTTGCACTATTTCCAGAGCCGATCCATTCATGGCCAGTGCTAGGGCTCCTCTCACAAATAAAAATAGTCACAGGAGCGGCTCTCACCCCGGGTTTGAAGATTGCAAGTTATTTTGGGTGAAGGCAAAGGTGAACATGTTTTACGGCTGGCATGAATGTGTCAGTTTTAAGGCCGTGAAATTTTGGAAAAGCCTTAGAAACCCGTTCCCAGAGGTCAACAGGACAAAGCTCTCCTGCTGAGCGAGTGAATAGAAATGAGTTCATAATTACAGAGTATAGTAGCTTTTTCACCGTTTTAATTGAGGTTTTTCAGAAAGGAAGAGAACTTAAAACAATACAGAAATGTCTTTTGTTCTTTCAGGGCCATTTGCTGAGGGCTTTGCAGTGAGAGGAGAGGATGTTTATTAAAAACAACAATATCAAGACGTTATTTTAGGGCTGAAGGGCCATTCCTAACTGAAACAAAACTAAATGCTTGAGATGGACTGGGTACTCACTGAGAATTAGCACTGAGCTAAATGATTTGCAGCATATTGCTGAACTTCTGTTGGAACAGAAGAAAGAGAGAGGAAGGGAAGGAATTGAAGAAGTTGAAACACCCCTTTCCTTCTCAGTAGGATTTCCAAATCAAATTAATTAGGTTTAACAGCACATGGGTCTGAACCCTTGAAGCANGACAAAGAGGAATGAGTTCACACTGGCAGAGGGCAGGGATAGATGGGATATTGGGAAGGAATTGTTTCCTGTGAGGGTGGTGAGGCCCTGGTACAGGGTGACCAGAGCAGCTGTGGCTGCCCCGTCCCTGGACGTGTTCCAGGCCAGGTTGGATGGGGCTTGGAGCAACCTGGGATAGTGGAAGGTGTCTCTGCCCATGGCAGGGGGGGGGAATGGGATGATTTGTAAGGTCCCTTCCAACCCAAGCCCGAAGTTATATGGTGAAGTAAGTATCTGCATCCTTGTTCTTTTTCTTTCCTCTTTTGAAACCAAATAAAACTCAACACATTAATCACAAAGTATACAGTTAATTAAAAAGTAACAGGTGAGATAGGAAAGAGAGGCAGTGGTGACTCTTCCAAGGCCTACCAGCCAAACTGGCTTGGTGCTGCTGATGAGCAGGATTCACCACCAGTCACTTGTGTCTCGGCAGCCTGTGTGAGGTGTGTAGTAGCCTTTTCTTGTTTCTTCCATAAACAGGAGTCATCAGAAGTGTTGTCATCACAGGTGAAAGGATTTAGCCCTGAGCCCCTTAAAGGCTACAACCTCTAGCTCATTGTCACATCAATTACCAGTTTGCACCGTCTTCCAGAACTTTTCTTCTGGCAGAGAGCTGATGGGTGGATGTCCGGTTGATGCATCTGATGTGTCCTAAGATAGAAATAGGCTCAACTGGAGGGGTCTGAGGAGACCCCTGGAGTGGTTATCAGGAAGTGCATGGCTGTGGTGCTTTTTGCACATTTCAGGCAAAACATCAGCTGACCCAAGCCTTTGGAGTTGAGTGGGATTTTGGGAAACTGGTTGATGAGCGGTGCCTAAGCTGTGTTGTGGATGTTTATGTGTTCCCTTAGATTTGGTCCAAAATGTAAAGACAAAATAAATATATGTGTTGACGTGTGTTATGGACACATGAAATCATGGGAGGATCAGTAACTGGCCCTAAAGCAATGTGATTTGTAGTCCTGTTTGAAGGACCTATTTTAAAGATATTTTTGTAGCTTATGTTTGAAAGACATTAGTTATTTATTTTATGTAAAAATCTGCTCCTCAGTATTCATTATTACCTAGTTCTGTGTTCTTAGGCATCATCTTCTTTTCCACTGTTTCATTTCTATTAAAAAATGGCTTTCCCTCTTGTTTACCTTCCTTAATCTTGCGCTGAGTGTTTAAAGATACACATAACAAAGCTGTCCCAGCATTTTGTCTCACAGGACTTTTTTTCCTCAGTGGAACTTTACCAAAAGAAATCTCCACACTTCTTACCACAAACATCCCATCGGCAGGTCAGGAGGTTGGGATGCATCCTCTTCAGGCCAGGTAGTTCTTGTACTGGAAAGGTTAAGAGAATCCCAGCCATCACTCAGGAGTGTGACATGCAAGATATTTATTTGAAAACTCTTTAGATGACAGACTGTATTCATGCAGTTTTTGTGCTGTCTTGAATGGGTTGCACTATTTCCAGAGCCGATCCATTCATGGCCAGTGCTAGGGCTCCTCTCACAAATAAAAATAGTCACAGGAGCGGCTCTCACCCCGGGTTTGAAGATTGCAAGTTATTTTGGGTGAAGGCAAAGGTGAACATGTTTTACGGCTGGCATGAATGTGTCAGTTTTAAGGCCGTGAAATTTTGGAAAAGCCTTAGAAACCCGTTCCCAGAGGTCAACAGGACAAAGCTCTCCTGCTGAGCGAGTGAATAGAAATGAGTTCATAATTACAGAGTATAGTAGCTTTTTCACCGTTTTAATTGAGGTTTTTCAGAAAGGAAGAGAACTTAAAACAATACAGAAATGTCTTTTGTTCTTTCAGNGCGGCTCTCACCCCGGGTTTGAAGATTGCAAGTTATTTTGGGTGAAGGCAAAGGTGAACATGTTTTACGGCTGGCATGAATGTGTCAGTTTTAAGGCCGTGAAATTTTGGAAAAGCCTTAGAAACCCGTTCCCAGAGGTCAACAGGACAAAGCTCTCCTGCTGAGCGAGTGAATAGAAATGAGTTCATAATTACAGAGTATAGTAGCTTTTTCACCGTTTTAATTGAGGTTTTTCAGAAAGGAAGAGAACTTAAAACAATACAGAAATGTCTTTTGTTCTTTCAGGGCCATTTGCTGAGGGCTTTGCAGTGAGAGGAGAGGATGTTTATTAAAAACAACAATATCAAGACGTTATTTTAGGGCTGAAGGGCCATTCCTAACTGAAACAAAACTAAATGCTTGAGATGGACTGGGTACTCACTGAGAATTAGCACTGAGCTAAATGATTTGCAGCATATTGCTGAACTTCTGTTGGAACAGAAGAAAGAGAGAGGAAGGGAAGGAATTGAAGAAGTTGAAACACCCCTTTCCTTCTCAGTAGGATTTCCAAATCAAATTAATTAGGTTTAACAGCACATGGGTCTGAACCCTTGAAGCAGCATCTGGAAGTCAGGGGTTTATCCTCATCCTTATGCTCCTGTCTTCTCCATGCCCTCCTGGGAGCTGATGAGGCTTACTGGAGGGGACTGTCTTCGGGGGTGCAGAGGGAACACCCCAAACCCAACAGGGATGTCACAGCCACCCATGCTGAGCAGGGTGCGGGGGAGTTGAGCCAGCATAGTGGTGGCTGTGAAAAACTGCCTCTTCTCCAAGAGAAGCAAATGCAGGGCTGATAATTTTTTTTTCTTTTTAAGGACAAAAATGAGTCTGGTGCTGTACTTGCCTGCAATGGAAAACAGCAATACTAGCATCTAGATACATCGTAGTGTTTAGAATGTAACGATGCAAGAAACTCTTCTAAGCAGCTGAAAGCACCTAAGCAGAGGTGTTAAAATATTAGGTGCAGTTCTGCCTAATATTTAGAAACTTAGAACCAGTGATGAAGGACAGGTAATGTTTTCAGGAACAACTGCGCTAAGGGTGCATCTCAGAAAGGAATCATATGGGTTGGAAGGAACCTTGAAAATCACCTCATTCCAATCCCCTGCCATGGGCAGGGACACCTTCCACTATCCCAGGTTGCTCCAAGCCCCATCCAGCCTGGCCTTGGATCCAGGGATCCACTTCAGGGATCCAGGGACAGCCACAGCTGCTCTGGGCAACCTGTGCCAGGGCCTCATCACCCTCACAGTCAATAATTTCTTCCTAATACCTAATTTAAATATCTTCTCCTTTAGTTTAAAACCATTCCCCCTTGGCCTAATCATAGAATGTGTCAAAATGGAAAGATCCCCTAAGCATCAAGTCCAACTGCTTCTCACAGTACTACCTAAAACTAAACCACATGACTAAGAAAGCTGTGCCAGCTGAAGCTGAGCCTCCTCGAGAACAAGATGAAGAGCTCCTTATTGCAGTGCTGGTCCTTCATGATGAGACTCCTCAAGGACTTGAGTGTTCATAGTTATGTCAGTCCCAGCAGCGGGTGCTTGCCCTGCCTGCCCGAGCAGAGCTGGCGGTGGCAGGGCCCCAGCCAAGGGGTTGGCAGAAGGCAATTTAGAGACAGATCATCATTTTGGTTTGATTTTCTGCAGCGTCGCTGGGAGTTATTAGACTAAATTAATTCTCCGGGCTGCAGGTCCCCAGAGGACAATACCAGCCCGGCGGTTTGTTCCTAGCAGGGCTCAGCTGGGTGATTGCGTTACCGCGGCCTAATGAATTACAGCGCGCGAGCAGGGCAGATGTAATTGTCCACGTGTGCTGCCGGCTGCGCCTGCCACCCCCTCCTTGCTGGGACATCACTCTCCTTACCTTGTGGTTGCCATGCCATCCTGCGTCAGCAGAGTTTTTAACTTGCAGTTAGATGTGCTGGTGGTGTCTGGAGCTGGACAGAAAGGCCATAAGAGCAAGAGGAAAGAGAGGTGTGATGGGTCACACAAGGCCACCTGGCTTGGTGACCAGCTGGAAGAGGGGGAGAGGAACAGGGCATGCATGCAATGCTGCTTCCCAGCAGTGCTCTCCTCTTCTTAATGTTTAGACTTGATGATCTTAAGGTTTCTTTCCCCTGTAAGTACTGAATGGCTGCAATAAAGTCACTACAGAGCCTTCCCCACGCTGAGCAACCCCAACTCTCTCAACCTTTCCTCATAGGAGAGATGCTCCAGAACCCTCTGAGCAATTTTTGGTCCTCCACCTGGGACATCTTGGTCATCTTCACAGAACCACAGAATGGTTTGAGTTGGAAGGGACTTTAAAGATCATCCTATTCCCCCCCCTGCCATGGGCAGGGACCCCTTCCACTATCCCACGTTGCTCCAAGACCTGTCCAGTCTGGCCTTGGACACTTCCAGGGATGGGGCAGCCACAGCTGCTCTGGGCACCCTGTGCCAGGGCCTCCCCACCTTCACAGGAAGAATTTCTTCCTACCATCTAATCTAAATTTTCCCTTTTTAAGTTTAAAACCATTCACCCTTGTCCTGTCACTACCTGCCTGTGTAAAAAGTCGCTCTTGTTTTTATAAGCCCTCTTTAACTGCTGGAAGGCAGCAGTGAGGTCTCCCTGGAGCCTTCCCTTCTCCAGGTGAACATCCCCAGTTTTCCCAACCTGTTTCCAGAGCAGAGGGGCTCCAGCCCTGGGAGCATCTCCATGGCCTCTTCTGGGCTCGCTCCAGCGGGTCCATGTCTTTGGTATTGCTTGTATTGGTGTTGCTTTGGTAGCTGACGGTGTGATTTATTTACTTTTACCCAACGTGAGGAAAGTCCTCATTATGTGTGCAAGCATGGGGTGCTCTTGGGTCAGTCAGGTGTAGGATGGGTGACAGGGAAAGAATGCAAGGGCCATCCCCAGGGCACAGCCAGAGAGATGGACAACAAAAAGACCTCCAACCCCGAAGTGCTTTTTGGCAGAGGACTGCTCTCAGCATCTCCCCTTTGCCTGTGAGGGAACTGAAGCAGAAAGGTGGAAGGAGTCTGTAGCTGGACCTTCCCCCACCGCAGTCCTTGCAGTGAACCTGTGGCCACCAGATCCTCCTGTGTGTGAGCCCCACCACCCGCGAGCCTGCCCTGCAGGGCTGCTCTCTCAGCGTCACACGGTGCAAAACACGGCTGACTACGTGATGCTATTTCAGCCGGCCAGAATTGAGGGAAGGAAATATAGCGGCAGTTCCTCTGCACTAGGAAACCGATCTGTTTTTGAAATGGCTTTCTCTTTGGTGGAGTGTTTCTGGCACGGCTCCTCAGCACTGGAAATGGCTTTATCCATCTACACCTTGTTTTCCAGCATGAGTTCGTGGAGGTGTTGTCAGCAGTTGGTTGCTGGAGTGGATGTGAAGTGAAATAACTTGTTTCTTTCTCGTGCTTTCCATCCTCAAATGTAAATGTGCCACTGCCTTGGAGTGAGCACCCAGGGCTTCCTGCTGCCAAATTGCTCCCCAAAGTATCTGGCAAATGAGCTCAGAGATAAGGGCAAGCACTGGTTGATACTTGCAATGGGTATAAGTAAAAGAGGCATTATGGCACCCGCTGTCTCACACTATGTCATTCAATGAGACCTGGCCCATTTGAAGAAGCCCAGCAGCACTTTAGTGGTGTGGTTGCAAGGTTTGGGTGGTGACTTCCAGTTTTTGGCCATGACAAGTAGCCACCCTCTCAGCAAAAGAGTGTTTTCCACCCGTTCCTTTTCCCTTCAAGCCCAAGCTGAGGACATTGGCCCCAGAGACCTGGGAGGGACCAACAAGCTGAAGCTCTGCAGGGCCTCCTGGCATGGTTAGTGTGTGAAGAAGTTGCCAGCTTAAGTTGTTTGGGCTCTTGTTGCAGAAACAATATTTCTGTCTGACCCCAGTTAGCAACTGATGTTTGCAAAATAAAGAAGTCAAGGCACTGGAAATACTTTCCATTCCGGCTCTTGTCTCAGCCCAAAATATTAGTATTAAAAATATTGCATCTATTATATGCAGCTAATATCTCTGCTGGCACATAAATCACGCAGGGATTTTTCATCTCCATATTAAAAAAAAAAGTTAACTGTGCTCTATTTTTGCGTATTTGTTAACTGTTTTGTTTCCATTATTCCTACTACAGCCACAGCAGTCTGTCTCCAAGGGACCATCTGTGGGAAAGAGAGTCCCTAGATTGATTCAGAAGGTGTCGGGGTCATTGACAGGCATGAAGGCGCTGAGTCTCTGCTCTTTCTCTGATAATGTCTTTATTTAGCGTGACAGCCTCCAGGGCACGAGTGGACAGCAGGCTTCCTTCTTTCGTTTAAACTAACATTGCTCCAGCCATTCCCAGCATTGTGCAGATGCTATGGATCTTCCTAATTTCCTGATTAAAGCTGGGGGTGCGGGTCCCCAGGCAGCAAGGGCCAACAGCTACGTGACATCGGAGCTGCAGAAGGTGGCCCAGCTCTGTGCCTCCCCCCAGGCAGTGCGTTCCCATCCAAACTGACAAGTGAGAACTCATCCAAGAGAAATTAAAATTTTGGGAGTGAATCAGACCCTGGCACAGCTCAGCAATTCTGTGGGAGTGTTAGGGGTAGCATGAGAGAGGAGGCAGGAGTAGGGTCAGGAGCAGACAGCTCCTCTTGTTGAAGATGACCCTGCTCATTGCAGAGGGGATTGGCTAAATGACCTGTAAAAGGCCCCTTCCACCTCAAACCATCTATAATTCTATGAACTCTTCTTTTGACAGTGGGACAGAGTTAAGTAAACATTCAGGAAACAGCTTAGGATTGTCACTGGGTTGCAATAAATCAATTTCCAGATCAATCCCGTCTCCCAAAGCTCTACACTAAATAGTATAGCCTGCTGCATCTTTTTTAAAGAATTTTGTTCAATGTGTTTGATAAAGGCTTCTGGCACACCTAAGTCCAAAGCATCTCTGCAGCTTGGCTTGGTGTTTTACTGGATCCCTGTGTCGGAAGTAATTGCTTGCCATTGACTTTGGGTCATCTCATATGTCTGGACAGCTGTCAGGAGATCCTGTCAAATCTTGCCTTAGCTCCTGCAGGAGAGACATTTATTTCTTCACTAGAAAGCACTGGTATAAATAGGATATGGAAAAAAAACCCCTAGGATGTCTCCTTGCTGCAGGTCAAAGAGGCACAGGGGTCTAAAGGAAGACAGCTGAACACAAAGGCAGCAGGTGGGGGCTCATTGTACTATTTAGGATGTGTCTTGGGGGACAGGACCACGGAGGGATGGTGGTGGGCCGTGTCTGTGCATCTTGGCATGGGTTTAAAGTTTATATCTCTTGGAGGATTATCAGATCTCGGGTTAACTGATCGGCCTGGGTGTATTTTTAAAGGAGGCCGCCTGGAGTCTGAAGTATAAGCTCTTTTATTGCAAAGTAGTAAAAGATGATTCCATATTCATTCAAGCCACATTCTTACCAGTAGTCCAGGATCCGTTTGTGTTTGGGAAACATTGTGTACTGTGGTCGTGTCTTAATTTAAACTATTTTGTCTAAACTGTACTCAGTTCCTTGTCACTGTGTTTCCGATGGTTTTTATGTAATTTTTGCAATCTTGTTTACAGTACGCTGAGAATCCAACAACGTAATTCCAAGTAATGTAGTTTACGAAGAGAACCATTTCCAAGCAATTTCTGCATGAAATCACAGCAGTGATTTCTACACCAGTCTGGGCAGTCAGCCGTGAAGTCCAGGGGGTGCCTTCCTAGCTGGTTGCCCGCTCTGTGCAACAAGGGCCTCTATCTCGACATCTCTCATGATTTGTGGGAGATCCATCAAAGCATTGAAAGAGCTGTTTCAGAGCTATCTCACATGCCATCTGTACTTGGGATGTCTTTCCCAAGCTGGTGTTGCAAAACAGCTCCTTAAATTCCTCCTGAAGATTCATTTCCATGAGGCTTAGAAGAAAATAGCTGACTCAGGCAGCCTGTGCGGCCAAGTATTGCAGAGTGTGAGGGCTGTCCCCGGGCTTCAGCAGTAGTCAGGTTTGCTTTTCAGTGCTTTTGAGTTCATCTCAAGGGGTGTTGTGCCGTGTCCCCTCAGCCCTGTCTCTGCTCCTGCAGCACAGTCTGCTGGCTGGGCACTCATCTGGTGGTCCTGTGAATGGGGTGGGAGAAGTTCGTCATTCATCCATTTGCTTCCGAATCAGTGGGAATTTTGGATGTAAAGACACAGAATCACACTAACAGAATAGTTTGGGTTCAAAGGGACCTTTAAAGCTCATCCAGTCCCATCCCCTGCCATGGTTAGGGACATCTTCCACTAGACCAGGGTTGCTCAGAGCCCTGTCCAACCTGGCCTTGAATGTTTCTAGGGGCAGGGCATCCACTGCCTCTCTGAGCAACCTCTGCTGGTGTTTTACAACCCTCACTGTGAAAATCAGTGCTACCATGTTGGTTTATAGTGAGTCTAATTACGCTCTAGAGGAGCAAATGAAATCACCTCTAGCAAACAGAGGCAGATGTGGTGTCCAGGCCCAAAGGAAGGGTTGTCAGCAGTGACTGTACCTCAGGACCAAGGTGGTGAAAAGGGGAGCTGTGCCCATGTAGGCAGCTCACATGAAGGTTTCATAATGCTTTTCCCAGCAGCCAGAGACTCTGAGCCTCATCACAAACATCTCTCCCCTCACAGTGTTGTTTTGGTTGGCTCTGCTTGTCCTCTGGTGTCCATTGTATGTTTGCAAAGATGCATACATGTAGGACTTAAAGCATGCACTTCATCTCAGCTGTTCAAAGATGGTTTTAAATCTTCGTCACCACCATTTTGACAGGTGGGCTTTCTACACTTCCAAGATGCCATGTTTGTCCAGATGACGTGAGCTCAGTCTAGCAGTTGGGGTGGTCTTTACCCCTGGTGACAGAAAGGCATGAAAGAAGTGTGAATAATTTCATTTTTGTTTTCAGGAGTGAACATGACATCTTGTTCCCTTCTCATCTGAGAAAAATGCAAACAAAAATGAAACTGGAGCCAAGTGAAACCAGTTTGAGAGAGAAAGCCAAAGGGAAAACACAACACAAATCCTGTGTTCTTCATCCTTGGAGCTGGTGGTTATTGCTTTCTGTGGGGTTTTGAGGTTTTTGATTAAATTGTGTGGAACTGTCAAGCTTATTTGAGTGTTTCCCACTCTCAGCCACAGCAGGGATAGAAAACGGCTGGGGCTGGGCTGTGATGCTCCCTGCATCAAAGCAACAGTGAGTTATCATTATCCATGCACACGAAACATCAGAGTGCCTTTGATGGAGGTAGGCTTGCTGAAGAATACTTTTGGGGGAAGTCAGGCCTCTAGAATAGAAGTTCAGACCTTTTTCCTCATTATATTAATAACAATATTCCCCAGACCTCTAGGGACCAGTTTTAGATGCTATGAAATTCCACCAGGTCCTAACTGGGATCCTTCAGTTCCTCCAGGTTGGATCACAACATCTCTTAAATGCTCAAAGCCAGTGATGATGGGTGTTTCTGACCACAGCAGTACTGCCATGCCCAAACCCCTCCAGCAGTGCCTGCTTCAGGGTACCAGTCCAATTGTTTGTGGTTTGGCTGGAATATGCTTGATTCAGAAAGACTGGGCCTGGAGAAATGGGTTTGTTCAGGGGATGTTTCAGAGGATTTTGCTCCTTCCTGCCTTTTCCCTCTTCAGGCTGAGTTTCCTGGGCAGCTAGGTAGTACAGCCAGGAAGAACCCACGTGCTAAACTGAGAATTTTACTCTTTCAGTGGTGACCCTTAAGAGGGTTTCTTTTTAATTTCCCTCCCTCAATGGAAAATTGTGTTGGGATTCTCAGAAAGAAGGTGAGAGAGGTGGCCTATCATCCCACAGAGCCAGCCCCACCACTCCTCCATTTGCAGGAACAGTTCCTTGGGGGTTCTCTCTCCCTGCTGAGTTCCTTGGGGGTGCTCTGTTCCCCCAGCTTTGAGGGGTGTCATGGATAAGAGGGATCTGGAGTCATCATGGGAATAGAACGTCCCGCAGAGTCCATTTCTGCAGATCCTGGAAGTGTTCCAGGCCAGGCTGGATGGGGCTTGGAGCACCCTAATGTAGTGAAAGGCATCCCCGCCCGTGGTGGGGAGGTGGTACTGAATGATCTTTAAGATCTCTTCCCAACAAAACCGTTCTGTGATTCTGTGATCTTAATCCATCCCTTGCCACAACAGTTGCTAATTAGTTGCAGGCATGTTAATAGCAAAGCTGATCCTGAGATGCTTCCAAGACTTAGCATTGTATTCCTGATCCTCACACAGAGATGAGACCCTGCCCAAGCAGATGAAAGGGTGCAGAGAAACTTATTGTCTGTCAAATGCAGTGAGAAAGGTGTTCATTCAAGCACCAGAAGGATGTAGGTGATGGAGAAGGTTTGACCTTGATACCACTCTTCATCCTCAACCTCTTGCCTGAGTGTCTGCAAGTCCACATTAGTTGTTAATTACGGGGTGGCCCTGGCTATGCCCACCAGGTGTTGTGCTCTGCACAAAAGCAGGACTAAATCAGAATTTCTGCTCTGCAAGGAGCTTATTGTCTCCTGGAGGGTTTGTGCCATGGGGAAGTCAGCTGGGATTGAGGGCAAGTGTCCAGGCAGGTTCTCCAGAGGCAGGAACCAGCATGTGCAGAGACCGGGTCCCTGAGTCCCAGGGTGGGATTTCAGTCTGTGTGGCCATACAAGGTGCTCTGCATCGTGGGGTAAATGTCTCAAATGCCACTGGAGATGTATAGAATCTCAGAATTGTTCAGGTGGGAAAAGACCTCTTAGATCATGGAGTCCAGCCATTCCCACAGCACTGCCCAGGCCACCACTGACCCATGTCCCCAGATGCCACATCCACATGGCTTTTAAGTCCCTCCAGGGTTGGGGACTCCACCACTGCCCTGGGCAGCTGTGCCAGGGTGTGACATCCCTTTCAGTTAAGGAATTTTCCCCATATTGAATCTAAACCTCACCTGGCACAGCTTGAGGCCATTTCCTCTTGTCCTGTCACTGTTCCCTTAGAAAAGAGCCCAGCCCACACCTGGCTGCATTCTCCTGTCAGAGTCAGGAGGTCCCCCCTGAGCCTCCTTTTCTCCAGGCTGAGCCCCCTCCACTCCCTCAGCTGCCCCTCATGGGACCAGTGCTCTGACATAACTCCTCACCTCTCAGTGTTTGTAGGGATTGCTTACCCTAATCTCTGTGCAGCCACCAGCAGAATGCAGCCCTGCATCGTCCTCCAGCTCCCCACATGCCAGACAAATGGTGGGGGCTCTCAAAAGACTCATCTCGCTCATGGGGATATGGGCAAGGCTGACAGGACAGAGCAACTGTGTTTTAGACCACAGCTGTCCACGTGTCTAAAGTTATTTTCCCCAGACTTGTGCCTTCCTGCCCCTTTCCTTGGGAGCAAACAGCATAGTAAAAACTTGCAGGAATCATGTATTTCTGAGCACGTAGGCTGGTAATCACCGAGACAGCTGAAGCCTTAGATTTGTTTGCGTAGGCTTCTCCGACAGAACAGACATTTGTCAGATCTAAATTCTGTTGAAAGGTATCTCATTTAGTTAATTAAATAAAAAAATGGGTGGAGAAACAATAGCAGAAGCAGTACCATCCTATTTCCAGCTTGGCAACCCTGACTGTCTCCCCTTGGTTTTTAGTACTTTTGCAATTTCTTTGTGACTCTCAACATCTCTTTAGTTTCCATGTTGTCCGATGGCCAAATCCCACTGAAGTCAGGGGGAGTTTTGAACTGAATTGGAATTTGGCCTTTGAAGTGAAAATAGTTATTTAATGTTAAATGGAGTCAAGAGATAAGAAATCATTGTACTGTCCAGATGCTTTTTCTTGTAGCTGAGTTACGGCTCCCTGCAAGGCACTGCATCCTTACGGCTAAGGTTGAGCAGAGGGGGACAGAGGAAGGATTTCCCAGTAACTGCGGCATTTTTCTGGGGTGAATTCTTGCTTTTCTTGGAGGTGTCACTGTGTGATTCAAGCTTCAGCTGTTCCTCCATTCAGCATCTCAGACCTAAAAGCCTGGGCTGGGGAGTGCCTTTAGGTCCTACCATGGCCTGGTTCCCTGGGCTTGGCACATCACCCCAAGGCACCACCTTGGGTCATCACCTCAAGCTGCCATCTGAGCACCCACAGTGCTGCCCTTGAACAAGCGCAAGGTTGTTTCCACCAACAGCGCACAGTGGGAGTGGTGGGATGCCCATGTCCCCATTTTGTCTCTTCCTGGGGCTCTCTATGTCCCCAGCACCTTGGTCACACCTGAGAGCAAGGATGGGTTGTCCCAATTTCCCAGGCTTTGAGATGCTGTGCAGTCAAGAAAGTTTTAAGATCTGAGCCCCGTTCTCCCTGCTTGGGCTCTTCCTCCCTGCAGATCCTATTTCTTCTTGGCTTTTCTTCGCTGGGGTGTTGGGAAGATAAAAGCACACAACGAGACTTTGCCTGAATGTTGGATGATTGTCTAGGCCCCTACTGCTGCCAAGTCACAGACATTGCTCCTTTTTTGCCATTCTCCTTCCTTTGCTTTTTATTTCTTGCAATTTTTTTCCCAAAACTTTTTAAACTCTTTTTTTAAAGGGTGTTTTCTACCCTTTGGTCACTGACTGCAGAGCTTTGGTCTGTGTTTGCTCTGCCCCTTGCCGTGGGAACATCACCTTTTAGCTGTCCTGTAGAGGGACAGGGCTGCCTGTTCTCCCCCATCCTATTGCAACAGCCCCAAAATGAAAAATCTTGCACATTCCACATTGGCTTAACTGGGTTTTTTTTTAATCTTAAACCTTTTTTTCATTCATAGCCCTTAAACATAAAGGGTTTGGTTTATAATATCATTATGTCTTTAGAAAAAAACTATCCCTGCATGCATTTCTTGCAGGAATTTACAACCAAGCTTGGTTCCCAGCTCATTTCCAGGCATTTTCCCTTGCTTATGAAATTACAGCCGTGTCTTTGTGCAACTTTTGTAATTTCTGTGCAATATTAACAAACTTAATAAAGTAGCAGGCTTATAACCTGAGACTTGAAGTGCAACCAAACAGTTAAACTCAGATATCTGAGGGAAGAGCAAAACCACAGAAAGCAAAACTCTTGCACACTTAGGCCTGTGAGGGCTTAGTACCAGATAAGGTTTTTAACTAACTTTTATTTTGACATTCCCCTTTTAATAAGCATTGCTCTTTACAAAGCGGTTTATGTGATTGCGTTACTGAGAGGAAACAAAGAAATGCCAGGAAAACTTGATGTGGAGAATCTGTACTCATAAAATGCTTGTAGGCTCCAGCAAACAGGAAAGCTTTTCCCATCTCCTTTTTCTTTTTTTTTTCCTTTTTTTTTTTTTTTATTTTCCCTCCCTTTCATTTTTCAGGGAAAAAAAAAAAAAAAAAAAAAAAACAAAAAAAAAAAAAAAGCNAAAAAGAAACAAAACCAAAAAACCACACACTGAATATCTGAGAAAACTGGATCTGGTGGTCTGAGAGTAAACACTAATTCCTTCCAGTGCCACGAACAAACCTCTTCGTCTTGTGTTTGCTGAACACGAGCCCTCACTCTTTATGGTTAAAAGCCAGTTGGCCTCAGAAAATAGGTTTTGACTCCTGAGGATGCCAAGGAATACAGATTCCGTGGGCAGATGGCTTTGGCAGCCAGGGTTGGAGACTGCTGACCATTGAAATGTATTTGTGAATGGCTGCTTCCTTCGTCCCAGCGCCCTTAGCTGAGCAGTGCCGATGATGAAAATAAAACTAATTGCTGTGGGATGGGTTTAAAGTGAATGCTGCTATTTATCCAAATTGGGGTGGGGGGCTGGGATAAGGGGTGAGGCTGATCAGGGATTTTATCATGACTACAAAACCAGTATGGATGCAAACCACTGTAGTCACCACAGTGCTCACACAGTTGTTTCCCTGTTTTTGGGGCTGATACTGGGGAGATGTCCTGTGTCACCCTCAAGCACTGCTCCCAGCAGCCTTGTAAAGAGCCAGGCATTAAAACATCCCACGGGCTCTCAGAGCCGAGACCAATATCAAAGAGGCAACAGGCAGGGAGCTGCCAGCGTGCTTAGGGTAACCCTGATGGACACCCAACCCTCATGAAGGCAGCCAGTGCCAGGACCATCTCCATCTTAGCTGCATCCTGGATGATGGCATTCCAGCTCTGCCTTCTCCGCTGGGGACAGCCACTCTGCAGCCTGTTTGGAAATCTGAGATGCCTGAGGCTGCCAAAGCATTTCTTCCTTTCAACTGTTGTTTTTTTGGGGATTTGCCATCTCGGCTACCGGTTACAGCCAGCACTCAGGGGCTTGCTCACTCTTTCTGAGATGCTGTAGTCTCTCGAGTAAACCCTTTGGGGGCAGTTCCTCCTCTTTGTGGCTGTTGGATTTCCGTGTCACCCGTTTGGAGCTCTGTACACACAGTCCTCTCTCTGGAAGTTCTGGCTCTCCATGCTGCCGGAGCCAAGTATGGTCCTCTTTTCATCCATGCGTGTGTCCTGTCCTGGTGGAGCAGTGCTGAAGGATATGTATAAAATAAGGCCAAACAAAACCATTTGGTGTGGGCAGAGTTATCAGTTTACTTAGTGACTTGCTTTTTAGTTAATTTTTTTTCCACTTAAAGATTCCTAATACACCTAAAATGGCTCGCTGCAAACCCATGGCGCAGTGTGCCATGTTGGCAGGCAAGAAGAGAAAGTGATGCTGTAGAGCAGGTGTATCAGGAGCTCTAAAGCCTTCAGAAAAAAATACCTCCTGACTTCCTGCTGCTGTTCTTCCTGGTTAGTGTGGAAGTAACACAGAAACCTGGGAGAATTTTTCCTGGGAACCAAAGTCATGTTATCCAACTTCACAAAAGCTTTCAGCTGAAGTATGACTGTCACAGAAAGAGATACAGAGGCATGAGTTGGTACTAGGCTGTTAGATGACAAGAAATTGCCTCCCCTTTTGTGGTCCCCTGCCAAGGGTCAGGCTGTTTGGTGGGACAGATGTGTTGGCCCAACAGAACGGCTGAACTTTCTTTGACTGTCTTTAAATTTTTTTTAATTCCCTGCAATTCAGTTTGCAAAATAAAAAAGAGAAAACAAACCAAAAAAAAACCCCAAACCAAAAAACCTGTTTGGTTTCCAACTAATAGGAGTTAAAATTGATTTTCTGAGGCCAACTGGCTTTTCAATTACTTTCTTTGACTTTGCAGGCGACAGCAGAGACTTCCCAGCGGGAACAAGTCTCAGCAGCACGTGGATCATCAGCAGGGTGGCACCAAGCATAACAGGGACCACCAGAAACTCTACCAAGGAGGCCAGGCCCCTCACTCCTCAGGCAGGACAGGCCACCATGGCTACAGTCAGAACCGGAGATGGCACCACAACCAGAAGCACTCGCCCAACGACAAAGAAACGCACAGAAACGCCAAAGAGACTGAGAATTTGAAAATCGAGGACAGCTCCACGTGCACGGTGCACGTGCCCGTGCCCGTGGAGGCCCCCCGAGGCCCCGAGGCCGTGGAGAAGCAGTCCCAGCAGTACATCCCCGAGCCGGAGACCAAGCGGAAAGACAGCATCCACGAGCGCGTTGGGGACAGACCCAAGATCAATTTGCTTCAGTCTTCCAAAGACAGGCTGCGAAGGAGACTGAAAGAAAAGGTATTATTTCTTAGGGAAATGTTGAGTTTCCCTTTTTCCAAGAGTCTGGCTGTTAGCCATTTTCCATACAAAGGGTGGGGTGGGCTCAAGAAACCTTTCTATCAATGCATCTTAATCTCCCAGTGTCGACACTTCTCTCAAAGTGTCTTCATGCTTCTTCAGGAGGTCTTTTATTGACACAATTAAGCCTCTTAGCTTGACTTCTTGGTTGAGGTT